>JAVJIF010026527.1:0-54451 GCA_038442645.1 Agave tequilana
ACCCAGAGCTTGAACATTGCTAAATGGACCTACACGATTACTCTAAACTCCTGCCATCTCTCTCCATCCTTATTTCAGACATGCTGATCTACCAAATCGATCATCGTATCATCCATGACCTACTAACGTATCTTGTGATATTTCACATCAATGTGATTCGTTCGCTGTGATACCTGTGATCCTTAGCGAGATGAATCACACTTTGAGTGCGCAATGAACCCAAACTGAATCCTGTATGATACTGAATGTCTTAACCAATCCTCTCAACCACAAGCTTCCTTCGATGCTCAACTGAAGCCATACACTCCGCCTCTGTCATTGAAAGAGCACTGTATCTTACAACTCTGCTTCAACTATTGACACACTCTGCTGTTGTGAACACATAGCTCATCGTAGATCTTCGGTCATCAAGATCTTCTACATAGTCTGCATCAATATAGCCTTGTAGTACTCTAGGATTCTCCATTTACAATCTCTAAAACACCAAGTCTAGTCTCGTAGTCCCTCACAGATATCATAGCACCCACAGCACTGCTTTTCAATGTTGCTTTTCTGGATTTGACATGACTGACTTACTGCACTAACTGCATAGGCTAAGTCTGGCCTAGTGCAACCATAGCATACATGAGTGATCCCACCCACTAGCATATGATGCACAAAGCATCTCCTTCTCCTCTTTCGATGATTGTAGACCTGCTTGGACGATAACTTGAAGTAACCTGCTAACGATGGGTGACTGGTCTTACTTCTGCCATGTTGAATCTCTTCAACACCTTGATAACGTATTCTCCTGGTCAGTCAAAGTCTGCCTGAGCCTCTGTCTTGAGTGATCTCCATACCTAAGATGTTCTTTTCTTGGCTTCTCACAAATCCTTCATGTCCAATTTCTTCGTGAGCTGAGCTTTAAGCTTCTAAACTTATGTCTTATTTCTCGCAGTAATCAGCATATATCCACATAATAACAAATATGTCGGATCATCATTTACTTAAAATAGACCATCTAACATACTCACATCGGTTGTATCTAGCCTTGATCAAAAAGTCAACTATTTGTATCAGTGTCTAGAGACTACTTAAGTCCATAGAAGACTTCTTTAAAAGACACACCTTGTTTTCTTTACCTTCCCTGAATATAACCTTTAAGTTATTTCATGTATATCTTCTCCTCCAGCTCACCATGCAGATTCGTTGTTTTAAAATCCTCTGTTCTAACTCTAAATCAAACTGAGCAATTATCGCTAATAACATGCGACTAGATATATGCTTGACTACATGGGAGAAGGTCTCATTGTAGTCAATACCCTCTTTCTGAGCATATCTCTTGACAACTAATCTTCCTCGTACTGCTCATTGTCTTTCTTTCAAAAATCTATCTGCAACCTATTGCCTGAGAGTCTTTTGGAAGATCGACTAATATCCATGTTTGGTTTCTATCTATCTCCATCTCCTACTTTATGGCTATAATGCACTTGTCGTAGTCATCTATCTCGATCGCTTCCCTGTACTACTCAGTTTACCATTTCTGTTACTAATGCAAAGACATAATCATCTTCCAGCTATACCTTGTTGGTGGCACCGTAATTCTGACTGACCGCCTCAACGGTCTAGGTTGCTCTTGAGTAGCTTCTTGTTAGTCTCTATCTGAATCTGAGGAGTTCTCTTCTGACCCTTCAGGTGTTGGCCCAAAGTGAAATCACCTAGGGGTGAATAGGTGACTAGCTAATCTAATGATTAATTAATGTGAAAATAAAACTATTAAAGCAAACAAAAACTATTAAGCTAAACACACAAGGTATACCTAAGAGTGTAGCCGAATTCTCGGTGACGGGCTCTGGACTATCTCCTCAAGATTCCTCTAGATAAGAGTTGAGGTGCCTCTATGGCTCTCTTGGTTGAATACAAGTGTGAGCAAACAATCCCAAGCATATATCAATTTAAGCATAAGTATATGTCAGCATATAAAGAAGAAAGCAATATAAGCATGCAAGATATAAACACAAGTGAGAGATAGAGAGAGAGCAATCGCAACACGAGAGATTTATTTCGAGATTCGAGCACCCTTGCTCTACGTCTCCGCCTTCAACACTATGAAGGATTTTCACTAGAATCGATCCCACCGATCACTCGGTGCCGCAACACCTACAAGGAGTTCACACTAGACTCTTGGACTCACTAGTCCCTATCTTGTTCCTGCAGAACTACGCACGCATGCACACTAGCTTGCCGAGGCCGCACCTCTACACCGAGCTCTCACTAGAACTCGAAACAACGCGAACCTGCAAGTCCGCCTCCTCAAATACAAGGTAGAACACTTTGGTGATCATAACACTTTGATCACCTAAAACCACTCTCACAACAACTCTCATATAGGATAGATATAGTAATGGAAAGCTCAAGTATGTGTGAGAAAATAAGGATGAATTTGTGATGAAAAACTCAAAGAAATCTCTTTTACAAAACACTCTTGAAAACTCTCCTTTTGATATGAAAGTTATAGCTCTAAAACCAGTGGAGATAAACACTAAAAGATGTAGGAAAACTTGCTTGAAAACCCACTTAAAATCTTATTAAAAACAGTCCATGGGAACCCTAATTTATAGGCTCCCAAATATGGCCGTTGGAGGCCAACTCAGCAGGGGATCCTGCTGTCGGTCGACCGCCCGGTCGACCATCATTCCGACTGTTGGGAAAAGCAGTCGACCACTCTGTCGACCAAAAACTGGGCTATGACCTAGCGGTCGACCGCCCATCGACCGGGGCCATTTACAGAAAGCAGAAGCTCTCTAGCGGTCGAGCGGCCCTTGGTTATGCATGTTTGTGCACATCGGTCGACCGCCCGGTCGACTGACTTCTGGCTCGGTCGACCTGCGGTCGACCGAAAGAAGGCCTGGTCAGCAATTTTTCAAGGATTAAAACTTAATCTTTTTACCTTCAATAAAATCCTATAAATTTCACAAATAAGTTCATTAATATACTTTGAATAACAAACATGTTTGATTAAAGATCAAAATATATTACAAACATTTTGAACTATTTTTGTGATAAGAAAATTTTAGCTTAAACAAAATCTGTATTTTTAAAACTATCTCCAAATTGAAAAATAATTTTTCAAAACTTCTCCAAATACAAAAATAAGATATTTTAAACTCTTTTGAAGCTTAGTGTGTATGGATATGATCCACTACGCATATATGATGAAATATCTATGTTTTTGACATAAGCTCTAAAATGAGTTTTGATAAATACAAGTATATTTTGAAGCTTAAAAATCAAAACGGTATTTTCTAAACACATATAAATTTTATATGTGTGTGTGTACTTGAGCAATCCACCAACTAATCTATCCTTTACATGATATTTAAAATAAATCTTGACACTTACAAACCGACAAAGTCTTCTTGAAAATCTTCTTCTCCTTCTTGACTTGGTCCAACCTTGATCCAATGAGCTAGACTCCTCTTGAGTACTTGATACGATCTTGATGCGCGAGCTCTTGAATCAACACGTGTTAGCTCCAAAACTTGACTTCACATCCTTTGTTGAAACTAAACACCTACTAAGATCTTGATCAAATATCTGAGACTAAATAAATACAAGATCATTAGTACTATAACTACATGAGTTAATCATCATCAAAACTAGAGTGATGGGCCTTTGGGCCAACACAAAGGCATTAGCCTTAGTTTTGATGAAACAAAACATATGTAGTTATGTTGTTAACAATTTTGTTTAATAAAGTTTTAGATTAACACTTTGTTGCTTTTCAGCTCCATCACAAGACTCACACGTTTGAAAGCCAAGAAGATATAAATCTTAGAGCATAAGCACATAGAAGAGCTAAAGGATCAAGTTTGCAAAAGAAGATGATATCAAGATTTGTATTTTTGCTTTTTGCATTTCAGATAGGATTTATAATCGTTTGTTAAAACTAAGATGATATAGTTTGATAGCTCTTTTGGTTGACATATACACATCTTTCATATTCCTAAAGTGTTTTAAAAATGGTTCAGAACATTTCTCTTTTCTGTTTTCAAGATCAAGTTTCAGAAAAACGAGTTTCAGAAAAATTAGTTTTTGATTTAGAAAAGTGTTTTTACAAAATATAGTTCTAACTTTGTTTTGTGTTGATACATAATCACACACTGGTTCTATCAAGTCCCTAGAACTCTATTTTGTGTTTAAAGACCAAAGTCTATTTTGTCGGAAAAGGATTGTTTTCAAAAAGATTTAAATAACAAGCTTTTGGCCCTAAGCCAGTCGACCGGCCGTCGACCGTAGGCAGAGCAGATTTGCTCTGTCGGTCGACTAAGCGGTCGACCAAGCACCAAAGTCATTGGGTGCACTTCAGTCAACCATGCGGTCGACCCACTGCAAGAGCTTTGTTCTCGGTTGGGTCCGATCGACCGCTCCGGTCGACCGAAAGAGAGCTTTGCTCTCTGGTTGGAAAACGGTCGACCGACCGGTCGACCGCTATCCCCAACGGTCGAAAATCTGACTGTTATTGGTCGACCCGGCCGGTCGACCGACAGAAGAATTTCCTTCTGATTTTTTCCAATGGCTACATTCTGTTTTGTCTTTTTCTGGGTCTTTTCCCAATGACTCTTTTGGGTTTCTCTTCATGTTTTATCCCCTATAAATAGTGAGACTATAAAAAAACCCAATAATAAGATTTAAGAAGTTAGAAAAGGTTTTACAAGTTTACAAGAAGATTTAGTCAAGTTTTAGCATTTTCTTAAAAGATTTCCTTTGAGCCAAAATTTCACATTCTTAATTTTTAGCTTGAGCCTTCCCTCTACATCTTTGCAAGCTATTTCCACTACACAATTTCAAAGAGTTTCACCTTCTCATCTTGGTTATAGGATTATGCTTGTGAGCCTTTTGTGATTAGGAGAAGATCACCGATTTTCTTCGATTGTGAAGTTGTAGAGGTTGCGGTCACAAGTGAGCTAGTGAGCTCCGTGTTAGTGTTGCGGCACCACGAGAGAGGACTTGTGAGTCCATTAAGTTCTAGTGCGAACTTGTAACGGTTGACGATCTAGTGAGATCAGTCATAGTGAAAATCCTTCATAGTGTTGAAGGCGGGGATGTAGAGCAGTGGCTTGAACCTCGGAACATATCATCTTGTTTGCGATCGCTTACTCTTTCTCTCTTCACTCTACTCTCTCTTTACTTGCACACTTACATTGTTTACTTATTTGCAAGTATTTCTTGTGTTGTAATTGGTATTTGCTAGATTGCTAGAAAGTAAATTTTTATTCCGCATTATGTGCCAATTAGTAGAGTCATCACCTATTCACCCCCTTCTGATGATTTACATCAGGCTCTCTAAGAACTCAACTTTCTTTTTTCTGAGTGTCTGCTGAACTATCTGAAGTTTTCCTTTACACTTATCCTTCATCTCCAACTTTTCTTGCAACATTAATTCTTCGTCAGAGACCACATATCTGTTGGTAAAGGTGCTCTTTGTCTTAGAATTCTGATGTCTGATACTCTTGACTCCTTTGGTGAACCGATGAAGATACACTTCTTAGACTTGGACTCCAGTTTATTCTTTTTCTGACTATCAACCAGACTATACGTTGGGCAACCGAAAATCTATAAAGTTGAATAGTCCACAGACTATCCTCGCCATATCTTCTCTGGGATCTGAAGATCAATAGCTATTGATGGTGACCTGTTTAATAGATGGTTCGCATGATTCACCGCCTCTGCCCAAAATCCTTCTGACATGTCAGGCTGTAATCTAATACTACAGGCACGCTCTGTAAGTTTCAGATTCATGCGCTTTGCTACTTCGTTCTATTCTGGTCGCCTTGGAATACTTAGCTGGTGTTCGATACCCTTGCGTGTTAAGTAATCTTTGAATTCTTTGGAGGTATATTCGCCTCTATTATCGGATCTCAAGACTTTCACCTTCTGCCCCGTCTGATTTTCTACCATAGTTTTTCACTCCTTAAACTTTTGAAATACTTCTGATTTCTGCTTCAAGAAGTATATCCAGACTTTTCTTGAAAAATCACCTATGAAAGTAACATAGTACCTAGCACCCCAATGGATGCTACTAGCGAAATCCCCCACACATCTGTATATATGAGATCTAATAAGACCTTTGTCTTGTGTTGTGATGTAGAAAAAGTTACTCTATGTTGCCTTCCCATAATGCAAAATTTTCAAAGATCAAGTTTGTAATATTTGATACCTGATAGAGCATACTTTTTGTATAGAGCTTGAAGATCTCCCTCGCTCATGTGTCCAAGACGCATGTGCCAAAGTCTTATAGTATCCTCTTTCTCCGTTGCTGCTGAAGTATTACTAATAATAAAACTTGTACAAGTTTACTATCCGTTCTCCTTTAAGAATCGTCATGGAGCATTTGGTAACTTTGATTCTTTCATCTACTCCTTAAAACTTATACCCTCGAGCTTTCAAAGTTCCCAACAAAAGAAGATTCTTCTTCGAATCTGGAATGGGTTGAACGTTTGTGAGGGTTCTGTTGATCGAGCCAAACTTGCACACAAAAAAATAGAGACTTTCATAATTGTGCTAGGTTCTCAATTGTACCGAGTAGCCTAGGGCTAACGGGTCATGATCCATAGAGAGGGACAACGATGAAAGCGTTATGTAAGTTTCTTCTTTTAATTTACCAAAACTAGTTAATACTTATCTTCTCAGTTTATAAAAAGAAAATAAAAATGTTAAGTTAAGTTAAGAAGAAATGGTAGAAGAAGAGATGGTGGTGGTGGTGTTATTTTAATTATAAAAGAAAAAGAAACAAACGAGATAAAGAAAAGTGTTAATGCAAAAATCATAAATAAAAAAAATAAGAAAAATATTTACCTCTACAGTTTGAATCATAACGAAAATTTACCTTAACATGAAGTAAAGTGAAGTAATAGAAAAGAATAAAGGAAAGTAAGGCTTCGGTGAGATCGAGCACAATGAAGAAAAGTGGAAAACCTCCATTGATTGTCACCTTCAATATAAGTTTCTTGAGAAAGGATTACAATCGTGTCACTCTATAATAACTCTTTCCCTCTTTTAATCATGTAACTCTCTCTCTCCTATGCTAAAATAAAAATAAAAAATAAAAATTACATTGAAGAAGAAAAGAAAAATCTAAAGTAAAGCTCTCTCTCTGAGATGGTGTCCCTTCTGCCTTCGAGGTATGAGGGTATCTATAGGAAAAACTAGCAGGATAGGAAGCGTATGAAAATAGGGAGCAGGCTATTTCAGAATTTGAATTCTCCTTTTATCTCAAAACTTGATTTGATTTATCCAAAATTTTATGTAGAAATTCAATTTTGATCTACAGCTTGTTATCGTGTTGATTGCTGAATATGACTTATTAAATATAAGAATTGTAGCCCTTTAAGTTTTCTTTCTGGATCATCTTGAATCATCAGATTTAAGTTTTAGTAGCGAAAGTTATGATTAATATACTAAAATGTATCCAATCTGAATCCGAATTTAAATTACTTCATCTAATCCATTGATCTTCTCTCTATCCATTTATCCTCTTAAATTTTCAGTTTGTCTTCTAAAATTGATAAAATATCCCTTTATCTTCAGCGAAACCGATGGGGTTTTCAAACAATCCATTTTCTTCTTGAAATTAAATGATATTATCTTTTCTGATATATTCAGTTTTCAGATAAAATAACTTCTAGAACCTTTGGATTTAAATTGATCCCCTTGATTTGCTTGATCTTTTGAATTATTTGGATTTAATTGGATAAATCTATCAATATCTCCATTTTCTTTGTTAATTACACTGCATATCTCCGAATATGAAAATACATTAAAAAGTAGAGTTTTATTTAAAAATAAATAAAGAAAATGTGACATAAGTGACTTAAAATGTGCAATGCGCGCGCACAATCACAACCCCACACTTATCTTTTGCTCGTCCTCGAGTAAAATAAAAGAAAAAAATAAAACTGACCTAACGTTAACTCACTTTCGTAGAAATCACGATTGCACTTAGTACTTGCAACAAGCCGTAAACCTTTAGGTTACCCTAGAGGATGAGTTTTGTCTCGTGAAGGTTTTCAGTTGAATGCACCTACAAAATCCATAAAGAAAAAAATAAAGTATTAGTATTTTTTTTGAAAACGTATTTTGAAGAAAAATATTTGAAGTATTAATGTAAAAATTCAAGTAATCTATAAGTCATAGGATTATCAAAACTTAGTTATTTTTAAAATTAGTCTCTATTCAACAACTTGTTTTCAATTAAAGTAAGGATTAGAATTGTATTTCTCATCTAGTTTATTGCTTTACCCTAAGTCATATGCACCTTGTGACCATAAAAATTTGACTCGGGATTCTTCAACTCTAAGTCTTATGCCTTATTATTTTTCTTATATATATTTTTATTTATTGCGGTAATATTTCTTAGCTCTATTAGGCTTTCTAATTTGCCAGTGTAATGAGTCTCAGTCGGTGACTCCGAAACCGGACGATTTTAGGGTACCGGGTGAGAACACCCCAAGGACTTGGACTCTAGCAAACAAAGCTACAAAACTAAGAATTTTTTATTTATATGAACTATTTTTAGGCGTGAATAATTATGCTTCAGGAGGCACAAATACCCAGCTTACTCATATGATCTTTTATATATAAATTTTTTTGTTTTATAAGGCATAAGAATCTTTGTTTTAGAACCCTAAGTGTGTAAGTGTATAAAGTGTGCATATCTCATTGAGATAAAATAAAGACTAAATTACTTTTTCAATTTTTCTTTCTAAGCTCAAAATCAACAAATAATTTTATTTTGACCAAGTAAGAAATCCTAATTATGATCCTCTTATTCCTTAAAATTAACTTAATTTCTTACAAATTAAGTCAAAGTATTATGTTCATTTTTAAAAAGTTTTTAAAGAAAGGATTTTTTTTTTAAAATTACTAAAGTTAGTATGTTAGTAAACTCTCCCTCACACGTAACTCATGCATTATCCTCAATGTATGAATGAAATGCAATAATACATGAAAAAGGAGAAAGGGAAGAAAATTGTCACCTCAAGGTGGTAATTTCAGTGGTGGTCTCATTAGGCCAAGCGTTTCTGCCCAATCTAGATACTATGGGTTTTCATGGAATCCATCTTTTATGTCCTCTTTCTTATTAGCATTTTTATACTCCCAATATGAATAGGATCGTGCAAGATCCTAGCATGAAATTTTTTCCGGTTACATGATCAATCTTGGGATATCATCACAGAGTCATATTGATCTAAACCTTGGTGTAACAATGGAATGTGATTTTGTAAAATGGATGATTTGGGCTCAACATGAAAGGAATAAGAACCGATACTGACTCAGAAATAAAACTCAAATCAAGTTTAGGTTCGAGAGTCGGAGTTGGTCTGAGTTTGGTCCAAACATAGAATTCAAGTTCACATTCATTTTTCAATAATGGAATGTGACTATCCAAAATAGGTGGTTCATATTCAAGCTCTATAGGGATAGGAAACAGTGTTGGCTTCCGAATTGGTCCAACTTAGGTAAGGATATTAGAGTCAACATAGGTTCAAAAAATGGAACTGAATCACAATTTTGGGAATATGTGTCACATTCATTTTAAAGTTCAATCTCATTAAAATAAAAACTTGCCAATTTATCAATGGGTTAATGTTGGTCAAGTTTAAGGTCTTGTGGTGAAATTAAGTATTGGTTAAAATCTCCAAGATACCACGATTCTTCGTCAATACGGCTGGAAGAATCAGGAATGATCGAAAATATATTAAGCAGAGTTTTCTCATTTCTATCATTAATTGTGTTGACCAAATGACTCACTTTTACTTCTAACCTATTGAGAGATTTGAGACAATCCGTTTAGGATTGAATAAAATCATTTTGGGACTGAATCATGAGTTCCATACTCTTTTCTAAGTCAAGAGGTTCTTCTTCTTGTGGTTGGACTTAGAAATTAGAGTAAGAATCTTGAATTTGGGAATTGTTTGGGAGAATTGAGTCTGCTATGATTTGTACTTGTTGTGTAGACTCAAAAAGGCTTCAAAAGTCTTTTCTAAAGAAGATTTTTTTTCTATAGGTTTGTCTTGGTATGAAGTATATGAAGCTTTTTGTTGGTAAGGTAGTTGATAGTAAGACTCGGGGGAGTTGTATCCCCACTGACTCGATGAAGAGTGGTGATGATTATCTCATTCTTGTTCATAATACTAGGGTTGGGGAATATATTGATTCGGATAAGCCAATCTGACATACTTGATTTTTAGAGTTAAAGTTATGTAATGCTGGGTTGGTAATATTCGAATTGAAAGAGGTTGGAGTGAAATATGGATTTGAGTTATAATCAGAATAATTATAATTATAATCCATTTTCATAAGAACAAAAACTTCAAACAATAAACAAACAAGAAATCAAAGAAAAATCTAGCCTATGTTAGGGTAGAGCTTAGACCTAGACGACTCCTAACTGTTGACTATTCACAGGAGGTATATTACAGAACCTGACCACAAGTTAATCGGCCAAGTAGGGGAAAGATTGGTGGGAGGTATCCGTACATAAGCAACAGGCCTAATTGTGCCAAACCACCACCTTCAGGATTTTGCCCCTCAATCCCAACCTTAGACACCAATTTGGTAAGAGTCAACTACTAATAACTTCCCCCTTAAGTTAAGCCCTATTTGAGTCTAAGATCTCCCTAAGGCCACTCTACTTAACTTTAGGTTAGGATGGGTTAGTGAGTGAGGAGATGATTTTTAGGTTAAGAAAGGGTAATGACTTTCTCACCTTATCTTGTTTAAGGATATGTCCTTAGATCGTTTTCGTGCTCGTGTGCAAGTATATGGCAAAATAATACCCAAGCATATAACATACAAGCGTGTTTCCTAAGCTATATGCAATGCAGACGTACCTTTTTCTTTAGAACTCTTCAAAAGTAATATAAAGAAATGAAACAGACATATACCCTAAGATGCAAGAGTCTAAGCATTTTTTAGTATTTATAAAGTAACAAGTTACTGTTGATTAGAAACATATATAGAGTGAGTTAAACAGATAAACTAATAACTACAGAGAGTTAAATCTCCGAAAATCAAGCAATTTGTAAGAAACTATAGTTAGTAGTTCACCACAGTTGTGGGCTCTGATGCTCTGCCTTGTTGGACAGAGATACAGAGTAGCAATATATCACTACAACTCCTAGTTTTCATAAATTAGCCTCTGTACACCAAACACAGAAGAAAAGGGATTAATTTGTTAAAAAAATCAAAAGGAAAGAAAACTTACCATTTCTCCCTGACAACAGCGCCAAAATTTGTTGATCGAGCCAAGCCTGCACACAGAAAAATACTGACTTTCAGAACAGTGCTAGGTCCTCGATTCTACCGTGTAGCGTAGGTCTAACGGGTCGTGATCCACAGGGAGGGACAACGATGGAAGCATTATGTAAGTTTCTTTTTTTAATTTACCGAGACTAGTTAATACTATCTTCTCAGTTTATAAAAAATTAAAAAATATTAAGTTAAGTTAAGAAGAAGATGGAAGAAGAAGAGATGGTGGTGGTGATGTTGTTTTAATTATAAAAGAAAAGAAACAAAAAGAGAGAAAGAAAAGTGTTGATGCAAAAATCAGAAATAAAAGAAATAAAAGAAAAATATTTACTTCTACTGTTTTAATCATAACAAAAATTTACCTTGACATGAAGTAAAGCGAAGTAATAGAAAAGAATAAAGAAAAGTAGGATTCGGTGAGATCGAGCACAATAAAGAAAAGTGGGAAACTTCCATTGATTGTCACCTTTAATATAAGTTTCTTGAGAAAGAATTATAATAGTGTCACTCTACAATAACTCTTCCTCTATTTTAGTTATGTAACTCTCTCTAATCTAAGCTAAACAAAATAAAAAATAAAAACTGCATTGGAGAAGAAAAGAAAAATCTAAAGTAAAGCTCTCTCTCTAAGATGGTATCCCTTCTGCCTTCGAGGAATGAGGATATTTATAGGAGAAAACCATAGGGATAGGAAGCGTATGAAAATAGGGGAGCTGGTTATTTTTGAATTTGAATCCTCCCTTTATCTCTAAATTTGTTTTGATTTATCCAAATCTTATGTAGAAATTTAATTCTGATCTGCAGCTTGCTATCGTCTTGATTGCTGAATATGACTGATCAAATGACCGATTTGGAAAGAGTGATCAACATACGAATTGTAGCCCTTTAAGTTTCTTTCTGGATCATCTTGAATCATCAGATTTGAGTTTCAATAGTGAAAGTTATGATTAATATACTAAAATATATCCAATCTGAATTTAAATTGCTTCATCTCATCTGTTGATCTTCTCTCTATCCATTTATCCTATTGGATTTTCAGTTTGTCTTCAAAAATTGATAAGATATCTATTTATCTTCAGCGAAATTTATGGGTTTTCAAATAATCCATTTTCCCTTTGAAATTAGATGATATTATCTTATCTGATATATTCAGTTTTCAGATAAAATAGCTTTTAGAACATTTGAATTTGAATTTACCCCCTTGATTTGCTTGATCTTTTGAATTATTTGGATTTAGTTGGATAAATCTATCATTCTTTCCATTTTCTTTGTTAATTATACTTTATACCACTGAACTTGAAAATACATTAAAAAGTAGAGTTTTATTTAAAAATAAATAAAGAAATGTGACATGAGTGAATCAAAATGTGCAATGCGCGTGCACAATCAGGTTCAACCTGTCCATCAAACATCCTCATACGGATGTTGCTGATGCTAACAGTCTTGCACACAGCGCCGTTACCCATCAGATTAAGCCTCCATCATAAGACTTATAAGTACTGAACCACTCTTTTTTTAGGCACATGTGGTATGTGCACACCGAGTCAAGTAATCAAACATCTGAGTATTTACCTTTTCTGACTCAACTGTCAAGACATCATATGGATCCTCATCTGCTTGTTCGATAACCCAGGCTTGATCTGACTTTCCACTGATACTAGCCCCATCAGAATCCTTACCGCCTTTCCTCTTCAATATCTTCTTATATTTCATACAATTCTTCTTGATGTGTCCTAGTTTCTACAAAAATAGCAAGAATATTGCTAGAAGCCTCTGAATCCTTTTTGGGTCCCTTACTCTTTGATATTCCCTCTGGCCTTTGACAACCAATCCCGAGGCCTCCTCCGTAGAATCTTTCTTTTTCATCAGCTTGTTATTCTGGAGCATCTGTCTGACATCTTCTAACTTTAAGGTCTCTTTACCATACATGATGGTGGTCGCCAAGTGGTCATAACTTGATGGTAGAGAAGAGAGTAACAAAAGAGCTTTGTTTTCTTCTTCTAGTTTAACCTGTATAACCAGCAAGTCACTTAAAACTCTATTAAAAGCATTGAGATGTTGTACAATAGGCGTACCTTCCTTCATTTGAAGGCTGTACAGCTGCTTCTTCATGAAGAGCTTGTTCGACAAGCTCTTTGTCATGTAAAGGCTCTCCAGACTATATCAAAGTCTAGCAGTTGTCTTCTCGTTCATCACGTTGTAGAGGATCTCGTCTGATAGGCACATTATGATCGTCGCATTTGCGCGAAAGTCGATGTCATTCCACTCATCATCCTTCATCTTTGATGATTTCTTCTCAATACCAAGTAGGACCTTGTGTGTGCCCTCCTTCACGAGCAACGATGTTACTCGCATCTTCCACAACAGGAAATTGGACTTCCGGCGAATTTCTCCACCTCAAACTTGGTTGTTGTGGCCGTCTTACTAACCATCACTCTGATACCAATTGTTGTAATCTATCATAGATCAAATAAAAAAGAAATACTGAGTTAAAGACTCGGCAGCGGAAGCGTAGAGATCTACCACTAACAAACAATTGAGAATAAATCACCACACAATAAAAAACATCAGATTTTACATGGTTCAGCAATGTGCCTACGTTCACGGAGAGGAGAGAAGAAATTTTTATTGAAAACAGAAAAAATACAAAAGTTACGAGAATTCTGTCTTTCTTACAACTTTCAATGGTGAAAATCTGAATTTCTTTTGGATTCTTCACACTCCTTCAAAAGGCCACTCCCAAGGGTTTTATATGGGCACCTAAGATGATCCTAATCCAACACAAACTTCAACAATCCAATCAGTACCACGTAAGAGAAAGAAAGAAATCTGGATCCAATCCAAACTGGAAACAGAGTCGTATATGAAATTTGCCAGAACCCGATATTAGTCGACTGTAAGTCGAATAATAATTTCCTCTAGTCGACTATAGCAATTTATTAGTCGACTATTCTGACAAAAATCTGAAATCCAATTCTCTATTGCCGGGTCTAGTCGACTACACTAAGGTATCAGTCGATTAGCCTAAAACCTAATTGACAAATAAGACCTATTAGTTGACTAATAATCATGCACAATACCTTTACATGTCCAAACTTGATCCGTGAAGCTTGTAACACCTCCACCTAAAGCTGAATTCTTCTCTAATGAATATGAGACACTTTAGATACTAACAAGCCTGTGTTGGAATGTTTCTTACGGTTGAAGACTGACGAATTTGAACACGGAAGAGATGCGCATATGCAAACTATCATTGTGGTGATCAATGAATGTACGTAGAAAGAATGGAGAGCACGTTTGACATGAATGAAGTGAATGAATGAGAAAGAAGCTAGTGGTAGTGGGGTATTTTGTAAGATTTACGTTTTTGTATTAGTTGTTGTCAAGTTGGTTTTGATTTGTTTCAAATGGTAGGGACAGGGGGGAGTTTAGGAGTTTAATGAGTGTGTAATTAGGAGTGAAATTAAACAAAGACAGCTTCGGCAATTTGTTGTTGCCATTTTTCCGGCAAAGGTTTGCCCAAGCATTAGATTAGTTAGTTCACCAAGCATGTCCACAAGATTAATTTAGAATTATTGATATTTTCTAGGGTTTGGTTTAATTTTTGAGAAAAAAATGCTAGATGTCACCCTCAAGTTTATACACACAACAGAGCACTGATATTCAAGTTAATCCCCTGTTTGATAACTACGGCTATTCAACTTGAGACCTCCCTCCTGAGAAGAGGGTGTTACCTGTGAGCCAAGCCACTAGTACTTTTCTAAGACCATCCCGAGTAATTTTGACCCGCAGGGGATAATTTTATTATATTTTATGAGCTTTTATCGAAACGGGCCTCCATTTTGGACTCGGCCCACTCAAGTATGGCCATTCGCCAAACACAGCATATTCATAATTTTTCTTCTGCAAATTTCTCAAGAGAACTAACTCAAAAATACAAATTAAATGTGTAGGAAAACTGATTCAGAAGAACAATATGGCTGACAAATTAAGATATTGCATCAAGATTCGTTTAAAAGAAAGTATAGATTTAATAGGAACAAGAGTTTAGATGTGGAAATGATCTCCGAGCTAAGACTGGGAATTTTATCCGATTATCTGGTCTCATCTCGTCTTACTCTTCCATCTCCTGCTTCTAATCACATTTCTCATCACAATTAGTGTTTTTTTTCTTACCACAAAAGTTCATTGCTGCAATTAGGCATTATAGTGTAGATACGGGGTTTATAAGAGATTTTAGAGAGACATTGTAGCAAGAGTTGGGGATTTTGTTTTTGTTGATTGTTTGGATAGAGAGAAAATTAGTTAGACTTGAGAGTTTTCAAAGAGATCGAGAAAAGAGTTAAGATAATTTCACCTCTTTGCAAGAATTAGTAACTCTAAAAATAAGTTGATTTGTCTGGTAGTGCAGAGTGATTTTGAGATAAGTCCAAGTTTGTCATGCTTTGCTAACTTTTGAGCATTTAAATCATTTTCGAGAATATTGTTTTTTTTTCCAATTTTTTTTCTCTGTCAAAGTCGTCATAGCTCAATTTTGAATATGGTATCTCTTAACTTAGTATCAACTAGTGAAGGAAAAAAGAAAACAATTGTTCTTCTTTAAAACTTAAACATAAGATCTAAAAAATGCTAGATCGGATCAAATTATTAATTGAATTTTTCTTGATTTTGATAGGGTAAATACAACACTACACAAATTTTTTTTCTTTAGATTTTTTTTCATTCTTTATAGTTTGTGAACATATTCAACTTTTTATTTGATTCACATCATTGTTCAAATCTTTTTGTTTTTTTATTTGTTTAACTGCTCCCTTAATTTTTTTCTCCATTTTTAATTTTCTTTTTCTAATTCTTCATTCTTTAACTTCCAAATTATTTTATTGTTTTTATTTATTTCTACCTTTTCCTTATTTGTTTTGTTTTGTTTATTCTAATTACTTATTTCTTATTCTTTCTTTACTTATCTTAACTCTTTTTCTTTCTTCTAATTTTTCTTTCTTTCTTTTTCTTTCTCTTTCCAATGCTTTTACATCCTCTCTTGTTTTATGATTTTGTTTTACTTTTTAACATTTTTTCTTTCGCTTTCCTACTTCTAATTTTTTACTTAAATTTTTCATATTCTCTTTTTTTTATATAGAATGTTTCTATTTAAAGTTTCTTTCATTTTTTTAATTAGTCTTTTGTTTTCTTCTAGATTTTTTATTACATTTTAATTTATCATTTCTTATAGTTTTTTGTGACTCCCAATTCAACTCTCCGTATATTTAATATTTTTCTTTTTTCTTGAGATTTTTTGAGGTTTCATCCTTTTGACTCTGCCTTTGTTTTTTATTCTATTCTAGAACTTTCTTCTTTTAATTTTATTAAAAAATTTCTTTCTATCTTTTTGAGACATTATTCTACTTTTTATGTTTCAAGTGTTTTTTTTTAATTGTGCTTATCCTTTCACTTTTTCTTCAAGATTTTAATTTTCTTATTTTCTTTTTATAATTGTTTTCATATTTTAATTTTACTTTATTTTTTAATTTCTAATTTTTTGGCATTTTATGAATTATTTTTTCTCATTAATATTTCTCGTTTTTTGTTCTATCCTATTTTACTCTTTTCTTTATTTTTCATTAAATTTTATTTTCTTTCGTTGGTTTATATTCTTCTGTTTCCATAATTTTTTTCTGCTTTTTAGATTTTTTTGCTTCTTTTTACCCATTCGTTTTTTTCATAATTCTTTCTTTTATTTTGTTCCAAGTTTTCTGTTTTTCTTTTCAAATTCTATTCAGCTTCATTTTTCTTTCTTTTCTTTCTTCCCAAATTCTTATTTTAGCTTTTCAAAGTTATTTTTCTTGTTTAATTTTTTTTGTTCATTTGGCTTCTTTTTTTCCCTTAGATTTTTTATTCTTTAAAGTTTTTCAATATGTTCAACTTTTTATTCGATTCTTTCTTTTTCTCATTTTTTAATTGATTCATTATTTTTTCTCTCTATTTTTTATTTATTTTTATAATTCTTATTTCTTTACTTTACAAACTTTTCTGTATTTTTATTTTTTTTCTTTTTGTTCCCGTGTTTTTGTTTTGTATATTTTGACTATTTATTTTTTTAGCTTTTCACATTTTCTAGACTCTTTTTTATTTTCTAAAATCCGTTCTTTTCTTTTTGTTTCTACAATTTTTTTTCTTTTTCTTCTATTTTTCTTGTTTATGATTTTGTTTCACTTTTTTGTTTTTTTTTTACTTTTTGCATTTCATTTTTTATTTCTTTCATCTATTCTTTTTACTTTATTTTATTCTCTAGTTCTTTTCTTTTCTAGGTGTTTTGCTTTTGAAGTTTCTTTCATTTATTTTGTAATTATTCTTTTGTTCCCTTCTAGCTGTTTTTTCTTTTTTAGTATGTTTTTCTTTTATGTTTTATGCATATTTTTTCTTGACTTTTTAATTCTATTTTACATACTTTTTAAGTTCTTTCTTTGCTTTTTTTTTTGTCAAGATTTTTTTACATTTTTTCAAATCTCTCTTTCTTTTTTCATTTTTATTCCAAAGTTTTTATTTTTTATATTCTTGTACTTTCTTTTTCAGATATTATTTTACTTCTTTTATACTTATTTTTACTTTTACTTTTTAGTTTTATTTTTATTTTTTTAAAGATTATGAAAAATTCGCTACGACCACCTACTTTCCTTCATAATTAGGAAAAAACTCGCCCCTATTTTTATTTACCACAGCCTCATCCTCGTCAGTATAAATTGATTCTCCCAACCGCCACTCTTTATATACTTTCATTTTCTCTTTTACCCTTCCCTGTTGCCCTCGACGTTAGTCTCCCCTCAACGTCGCCCCCGATCTTCATCGACATAGCGAAAATCTCTATGTCTTTCTAATATGACGAGCTCTAGATTATTTTTCTCTTTCAATTTTTTCTTTTCATGCTCTATTGTGGAGGTCTGTGATTTCTTTGTGATCTTCATCATTTCTTATTAAATCGCTTATGTAGATCTACTGTTTGTTAGACCTAAATTTATTCCATACAAGATCTACACATATACTGTAAGCCTCTTTATCATGATCAAAGGGAAGGAGGGTTTTAGGCATACTTGATTCCATCACAAAGAGGATGCCGAAGGTTGCACGATCTCGAGGACGCCGGAGTTGAGGGAGAGGATTCTTCTCTCCAGCCACCAAGTTCTCTTCTTTATCCTTAGAGGAGATGAGAGGCCTCCAAGAGAGATGGTTATTGTTGTTTGTGGAGAGGGAACCCTACTCATGATATATATAGCATCAAGAAATCCTAGTTCAACTCATCATAGATCTAGGCCTTTGATTTATAACATGAGTTCCACACGTGTAGATGAGTCCCACATTTTAATTTAAATACACCCATGGCTAAGTGTAATTGAAAACGTGTCTAGACCCAAACCATTTAGGTTTGATCAATTCTTTATTGGGTCAAACAACATAGGTTAAGTGGACGGGTGCAAATATCCAATTGACTTGATTAAGCCCAAAATAAATTAGACTTTAAAACAAAAATAAGTCTAACAATCTCCCACTTGGGCCAAGCAAGTCATACTGAATAGATATTAAGCATAACTTTATGACGTCAAAACTTTAACCGCCAACAAACCACCTTTCAGAACAATCTGGTCCATTAAGTGTCCTGCCACCGAACATGACGATCGTTACCTTCTGTATAATCGAGGTAGGACATTTCACATTACAAGTTTCAGAACCCTAACGACATAGATCAAATGTGGACGTATGACATGGAAATGTCCTCTGATCAAATAAGGTACAATTCCAACTGGCTTCCACTTTATGACTCCAACAAGTCTAGCCTTATGACTCCAACGAGTCTAACTTTAGGACTCCAACGAGTCTAACTGCTAATTCAACAAACTCAAATGCGCAAAAGTAAACTTTAGGAAAAGCTGTTATAAATTTATTTATCAGAATCAACAATATCCATAAAGTGCACTTAGAAATATATTTGTTACATAAAATTATCCACTCTCACAAAATCAGGATATCATAATGACTAGTCATCCCCATATGAGGAATATGCTCTAAGAAGACTTTAGGTGAAAGTCCTTTAATGAGTGGATCTGTAATGTTAAGAATAGTGTCATCATTATCAACAGACAAAATATGATTCCGAACTTTATCATTGATGACAAGAAACTTGATGTCGATATGCTTCGACTTTGCTGAACTCTTGTCACTATTGCAGTAGAGCTTTATAGCTCTTATTGTCACAGTGTAGCTGTAATGGCCTCTCGACTAAATCCACTATCTTCCTACAATAAGGAAAATGTAAAATGAAGTGGATTTTTTATTACCGATACATCTAGCATAATCTGAATCTGTGTATCCAATCAGCTGCAACTGATCAGATTTCATGTAGTCTTCTATAGATATCGCATTACCTTCTTCGCAGTCTTCTAGAGATCAATCACATGATTGATCAAGTATCTGCCAAGTTTCTTAATGGTATATGCTATGTCTGGATGGGTACAAACTTGAACATACATCAGACTTCCAACCGCCGATGCATATGAAATGTCTTTCATTTGCTCTTTCTGAAGGTCGTTCATGAGACATTAGAGTAAACTCAACTTATCTCCCTTAGAGCAATTCTTCATACTACATCTATCTAGCACCTTATCGATATAGGCTTTTTGTGATAAACTTAATACTCTACGTGTCCTGTCACGTAGAATCTGGATGCCTATCACAAAAGAAGCTTCTCCAAGATCTTTCATCTCAAAGTTCTTTAAGAGAAAACTCTTGGTGTCAAGTAAAAGAACCATATCGTTACTTGCTAGTAGAATGTCATCCACATATAGCACAAGAAATATAAGTCTACTCTCTTTAAATTTATGGTTAATGCATTGATCATCTACAATCTCCTTAAAACTAAAATCGGATATTACATGATCAAATTTTAAATACCATTGACGGGATGCTTGATTTAGACCATAAATGAATTTCTTTATTTGCAAACCAAATATTATGAAACTTTCATTTTTAAACCTTCGGGTTGCACCATACAGATTTCCTTCTCAATGCTACCATTAAGAAAGACAATCTTAACATCCATTTGGTATAACTCCAGGTCAAAGTGAGCCACCAGTGTCATAATAATCCTAAAAGAATGCTTCATGAAAACTAGGGAGAAAGTCTCCTTATAGTCAATGCCCTTTCTTTGAGTGAATCCCTTTGTGATAAGATGTGCCTTATACCTTCTGACATTACCTTTCGAATCCTGCTTAGTTTTGAATACTCATTTACAACCAATCGGTTTCTTTCCTTCAGGTAACTCTACTAAATCCCAAACATCATTGTCTTTTATGGATTTTAACTCATCTTTCATGGCATTTGATCACTTACTAGAGTGAATGTTAAGTTTGGCCTCATTTAAGGATGCGGGGTCATCCTCTAGCCTTATGTCAAACTCATGTTATTGGAGATAAACAATATAGTCATTTGCAATGACTGATCTCTTCTCCTTAGTTGATCTTCTAGGCACTTGTGGTTGAGAATTTTCGGTTTCTACCTCACCAGCATGATCTACTTCAGGATGAACTATATATGTATCTTGTAAGGATGCAATTGTATTTTCATCTTAAAGTGGAACAAATACTTTATCATTTGGAACAATTTGTCATAGGTATAACAATATGTTCTTCCTTAAATATGAAGTCCTTATGTAGTTAGCTCCCACTGTTCTGAATATTCTCAAAAAATTTTAGCAATCCGTCTTTATGTTCTTAGTGGAGGGACAATAAAACTTAAAGCCTTTATACCTCTCAGAATACCTTACGAATAAACAGCTAACTGTCCTTGAGTCCAACTTCTTCTCATATGGTATATACGGTCGAGCTTCCGCTGGACAATCCCAAACATGTAGATGCCTAATACTGAGAGATTTCCTAGTCCATAACTCATATAGGGTTTTAGTTACTGTTTTGCTAGGTACTCTATTAAGGAGGTGACAACCATCTTTAAGGCTTCACTATATAATGACTTTGGTAGAGTAGTGTGAGCTATCATACTCCCAACCATATCCTTTAGTGTGTGATTTTATCTCTCAGCAATACCATTTTGACGAGGTGTCCCTGATATGGTGCACTAAGCGATAATACCACTCTTTCAGAAATTGACAAATGATTCTGGACATTTACCTGATTCGTCATATCTGTCATAGTACTCACCACCATGATCAGATCTAACGGCTTTAAACATGTCCAATGATTGGGATTTCTCATGGAACAAGTGTAGGTACCTATAAAGAGAGTAATTGTCTGTAAAAGTGATGAAATATTCATGACCATTCCAAGAAGTTGTAGGGAATGGACCACAAATGTCTGTATACACCAAATTATGATACCTGAACTTCGTCTAGTACCAAAGTTTCTAATGTTTCTTTAATTAATTTTTGCTTAGTGCCTATGCTATTCACATATAGAGATTCAGCATATAAAGCATGAAGTTTTAATTTATATAGCCATCAATCAGAATTCTAGTACCAACAACTTTAGATTTGAAAAGTAGACTAAGCATTTCATTATCAAGAGTGACAGTAAAACTAGATCTGTCTAAGAAATGAAATAGAAATATGATTCCGCCTAAAAGGACGATACATATAAAGTCTCATCCAAATCTAAAATCAAAAACCAAAATCTAATTTAAGCCTACAAACTCCAATAGCTTTAATTGCAACTTTATTTCCATCACCCATGTATACGTATCGCTCAGCTGGGCTGGGCCTCGGTTTGGAAGTTCCGCATTGAATCGCTTATGTGAATTATCTATTCATAATTTATAAAGTGGCACTAAAGCTACATTAATCTCAGAACAAACATAAATATGAGATATACCCGCTAAATAGCCATTTCTGATACTTTATGCATTCCTACTTGAGGTGGCTTACTTTCTTACAGAAAAAACATACAATGACCTTAGGCTTCTTCTCCTGCACTTTTGCCACTTAGGATCAGTCACTGTAGTGGTGTTTATGTTCCTCCCTTTAGTTTCACTTTCTTTTTCTTATTAGAAGTTTACCCTGGATGCTAAGTGAGCACTGACTTTATCAGGCATAGAACCTCTAATAATTATAGGAATAGTGTACTTTATGACCATTAGACACATCTTGTAAGATCTTTCCCACTTACCATAATTGACCTTTTCTTTACTGAACTTTTACTAGTGATAGTAGAGATCCATTAATCTTTAAGGTGTACTCTAGGTGCATGAATTCAAGAACGATTATTTTCGTGGTCTTACCACTTAAGTTTGTACCATTCAATTTAAACTATATAAGTGTACAATTTCTCATCAGTTTAACATAAACATTGCATTTAATAAAATTCTACTATAATAAACAAAAAAAATGAATTTTAGAAAATGCAATCAGTTTAACCGATAGAGCTGCCGTTTAAACTTTCAGAATAAGTTGTGTCTCTATATGCCAACACTATACTGGCCCAATATAGATATCCTAAAGTCTAGGTCTTATATAAGAGAACAGCCTTCCTTTGGGCCGACTGTCACTTTACAGGGTTGGTCCCAAAGTTTAAATAATCTATATTGGCCATATAATATATGTAATGACCCGGCCATAATGACAACCTTCCTTTGGGCCGATTGCCACACGCATGGGCCACACAAATTTATGCATCTGGATTCTTGTTCCGCCATCGGACTAGTTGATGAGGGTAATGCAATATGGGCCTATAGTGTGACAATCTTCCTTTGGGCCGATTACCACATGATTGTAGTTCATTTTTGCATCATCTTCCACCTCTTTACCATGCATAATATCAATAAAAATCTGTTTTTTACTCTTTTTCTCTCTATTTTTGCAGGTCCATATTTTAATGGAGAGAGGCCCATAAATCCATGTAATTAGCAAGAATTAAAGGGGATTTAAGCCAAAGCCCAAAAGAGAGCCCAAGAGTTGAGCCCAGGATCTGGAATCACCCACGCATTCAGTCAGCATTCTAGAAGATCCACGTGGCTAACAACCTGCAACAAACTCACAACAGAAATCGTTGGCGCAACGGCCAAGATTCTGCCGCGGAAACGCGGCTCTGGCCGCGGATCCGCGGCAGTTATCTGGCCGTTGAGCCAGCGATTGATCCCCAACCGTCTGGATTCTGGAGCCTTCTCCTCTGAGGCCTATAAATAGACCATCAGGGCCAGTGAGAGAGAAGGAGGAGAGATTAGAGGATAGAGCTTTTATTTTGTAGGTTTTTCTCTAGGATTTTTATTGCTCTAGTTCTTCTTCTTCCTCCTAGAAATTTTGTGAGAGAGAGATTGAGAGAGAGAGAAAGCTTGTGTAAACCAAGGTGTGACAACTTGTGAAGTAAGGATTAATCCAATCTCCTTTCTCTACTTGAGCAATTTCTAGTACTTTACTTGCATTCTTTCATTCAAGCTTTACTTTCCTTGCACTTTTATTCATGAATTGCTTTTCTTTTCTTGTAATGGCTAGTAGCTAACTTCTTCTAACATGACTAGCTGACCACTAACATTGCTAACTTCTAACTCTTGGGTGATTGCTAATTTTTCATCTTGCAATTGTTGAGTCTTTTTCATCCCCGATGGGTTACTTTCATGATTGGCAAGCTCTTGTTGTAATTCCATATGATTCATGTGTGCCTCATTTAGAGCCTTGTCTTTAGAACAAGTGCCTTGATGGAACATGGAGATGGATCACCAAACATATGCTATTTGTTGTACAACTTCATTACTTCAATGCTAACTTGTTGTATTTGCCTTGAATGACTAATGAATGTTGTATCTTCTTCCTTAGCATCCCTTGAGTGTCACTCCTCGAGTCCACCATTGAAATTCTATCTTGAGTGCCGATGAAATCAATGAGGCTACAAGACAAGTCCAAGAAGAGCACCTATCAATCAAGTGGGAAAGTAACTAGACCAACACGCAAGACATACATATGCCGATGAATCAACATGAGGCAAGCATCACCATAACGGAGTCTAGTAAGTTAGCAATTTAGAAAGGTAGCTAGTCATGGTTTTTCACATCTTAAAGTCTTTTACAAAGTTCTCCTTCTTTTAGTTTTCTTTCCAAAGCAAATCTTGTTTTCTAATTCTTTTCATTTTCTTTCCATCATGCACAAATCCACAAATTCTTTTATCTCTTTTTCCATTTCTTTTTCATTCTTTTAAAAACAAGAAGAACCTTCGTTTTCCATCTTCAATACCAAACCGTAATGCTTCCATCGCAAGCTCTCCCTGGGAATCGACTCGTATAGCCTATGCTATTACGGTGATTTGGAAAGAGTACATCAATCATTATAAATACATTTCGGAGTAAGTAAGCACTACAAGGTTGTCTCTAAACCTTCTCTCTTTTGTTGAATATATGTGCATTTATACTCCACTATTCTTTCCTTATCAAATTTTTGGCGCCGTTGCCGGGAGAGCAACGGTTTTGATTCGATTGAAGAACTAAACGAACTTTCTTCTCTGTTGCAGGTTACAGGTGAAGAAACAGGAAAACTAGCATTGCAGTAACATATAAGTGGCTCTGGGCCTCTGCTCTCGAAAGCAGAGACCAGTTGCCCTCTAATTTGCCGCGATTCCACAGCCAAAGCCGCGGATCCGCGGCAAGGAGGAGTGAACTACTCACAGATTTTCTGCAGGGTTGCTTGCTCTGCAAAATACAGCTGCTGCAATACTTAAATTCTTGTATGCTTCACCATATTCCTGCTAATAATCAACAGTAAAAAAATTGTTGCAAAGTTAAAATTGATTAGACGTTTGCATTTCTAGGCACGTGTCTTTTCAATTCATTTACTTTACTGTTGAAGAGTGCTGGAGCAAGGTACGTGCGCATTGCATTTTGATTAGGACTCACTTCTTGGTTGATATTTTATCGCTTTGAGTGAACCTTATTTGTTTATATCGTACACTTGCACAAAATCGATTTTAAGGGCATACCCAATAAATAAGATAAGGTGGGGATTTCATCACCCCTTCCTTAGCCCAAAAACCACCATCCCAGCACTCACAATTTCAAGCTTTAAAATAAAATCTGATAGACGTTGGCCCTAGGGACATCCGGACTCAGTAGGGGATCGGCTGAGGTTGGAAGTTGATTTTGATTCATACTCCGGTGAAATCAGTGTCTAAGGCTGGGGATTAAGAGGTTAAGCCTCGAAGATACCGTGATTTGGCGTAATTAAGGCCCGTTGCTTACGCACGGATACCTCCCACCGTATTTTGCCCCTACCTGGCTGATTAGCTGTGGTCTGATTCAAGCAACAACCTTCTTCAGTTCATCGAACAGTTAGGAGTCGTCTAGGTCCAGGAACCCTAGATAGCTTGGATTGATTTTTCTTTTATTGTTTGTTATTTTCATTTTTTTTCTTTTCGCTGGTGTGATCGGTGCACGTTGTTTGTGACTTTATATGCGAGAGTGGTACCGGGATTCAAATTCTGCAAGACTTGTTAGACTTTCTACACTTGCACATACACAAGCACTTGACATTATGGAAAACAACGTTTCGCTTCAAGATAGATTCTACCCGATTCGCACTTCGCTTCCATCATGCATTCTTCTCCCTGAACCCAATGGAAATCACTTTAAGCTGAAACCACAATTCATCAATACACTTCCCCGATTTCATGGTCTAGAGTCTGAGGACGCGTACTTCTTCATTCGAGAGTTTGAGGAAGTATGTGTAATAATGAGAATTTCTCAATTGACCGAGGATGTTGTTAGGTTAAGGTTCATACCATTTGCACTGAAGGATTTAGCTAAGAAATGGCTTTACAATCTTCCCGCCAATTCGATATCTTCATGGGGTGATTTTGTAACAGTCTTTCTTAAGAAATTTTATCCCATCCACAAGACAGCCCTCATGAGAAAAACATAATGCAATTCAAGCAGGAACCAAATGAACCCTTCTGGAAGTATCTTGAACGCTTTAAAGACCTTCTAGCCCAATGTCCTCATCACGGCATAGAGAAATGGCGTCAATGCCAGATTATCTATGACGGTCTAGATTACCAAACGAAAACACTCCTTGAATCCATGTGCCAAGGGGAATTTTTAAAGAAAGATGAGCACCAGGGGTGGGATCTCTTTGAAGCCTTAGCTGAGAAAACCATTCAGTGGGAGTCATGCCCTGATAAACCCACTCCCACTACTTCCAGAACCGGGATGCACTCGATAGAATCCTCCATAGCAGCTGAAGCAAAAATCACCCAATTGATGAAGAGGATAGAACTGCTTGAGTCTAGGGAACATTCTGTTGTCAGTCAGGTCAACCCATCACCTATGGTCAAACCGGGTTGCACCTACTGTCATGATCTCAACTATGTCTTTGAGGAGTGTCCATTATATCAGTCTCAATCGTATCAAGAGAACACGAATGCAGCTTTTACCAGACCCTATCACAATCCATACTCCAACACATATAATCCGGGATGGCGAAACCATCCAAATTTTTCGTGGAGTCAGTCTGGTCCTGAGCAACATAGGCCACCATTGCCACATCCTTATAATGCTCAGTCTCACCCACCCAGCTTCAATCGAAATTCACCGTATTTTCATCCAAATCAAAGTCCACCACAATCATAATCTTACCAGAACCCACCACACTACCAATCACAATTCCAGTCTCCATACCATCAACATCCACCCCAGAATGATTCAGAAATATCGGAGTTGAAGAAAATGTTAGAAACCTTTGCAAAGGACTATCGTCAGGAGATGAATAAAGTATAGGTCCAGATTGGGCAATTGGCTAATTCTGTGAATGAAAGACAAAAAGGAATGTTACCAAGCCAGCCATTGCCAAATCCCAAACATCACTTCCCTTTGCATAAAGTGGAAGACACGGGCCCCAGTCAATGCCATGCTATTCATACCCTGAGATCTGGAAAACAGGTAGATAATAAGTGTAACACCCCGCTCCCGGAATATGTACTTAGTTGCGTATTCTGATTTCTCGATCGTATTTTTTGATTTACTTCCTGTTATGAATTATTTATATGATTGTTTTGCTTTGGATTGGGATTCGTGAACTCGGAGTCAGCCCTAGTCTGAACCGGGGACCCGATCTCAGGTTATTGCTCGATTTAACTTTTCTGGTATTTAGATTTGACCGATTTTAGTTTTAAATATCATTTTCTAATATTATAGATTTCATATGATTTTCTGGGATTTTCCTGAATTTATTGAAAATCCGGCCAATCCGGTGTATACCGAGATTGACGGTTGACTTCAGGATTTTTATCTGGAAAATGAGATCTAATCTTTAAAAACTGATTTCACCAAAAATCATTTTATAATATTTATTATTTTTGAGAATTTTTGGGAAACTTTCTGAGCTATTTCATTTTTGGGCTTTTCCGGAGTTTTCAGTATTTTCCCAGACACCGAGGAGATTGCCCCAATTTTCCACTTTTGTCTTTTCCCCATTTTCTCTCTCCTTCCTCAAACGCGGCATTCACCTACCTGGGATTCTGCATTTAATGCAGAGATCCTCTCCACACCTCTCCATGCTGCATTTAATGCGCTGCTAATCAACTCCCATCAAGTCATCATGACTTTTGTCCTTTTGTGAAACGCAGCTTTGGCATCTTCCCTGGACGCAGCCTTGATTCCCGCGTTTGGCCTATTTTGGCCTAAACGCAGCCAACCATTTGGTTGAGACGCAGCCCATCTCCTTCCAATGAAACGCAAGTTTCATTCTTTGGCTTCAAAAGTCAAACTTGCAATCATTATTTCTTTATATATAAATACCCCACCTCCTTCTCTCTCTTTCATTTCTCTTCTCCTTCTTCCTTGTTTCCTACAGCCACCAACAGAGAAGCCACTAAAAGCCTCCTCTTGCTTCCTTTGGCCACCATACTCCACCTTCTTCATCTCCATTTTCACCACCAACACCACCACTTCTTCCTTCTCCATCTCCTCCACCACTCCAACAACAAAGGCACCAACTCCAACCATCCATACCACCCTTTTCTTCCTTTCTTAACACCAAAGAACCCATCCTCTCCACCAAAACTTCACCACCATCTCCACCACCACCTACATCTCCTTGGCCACCACCAAGTATACCATCTTCACCTCCTCGGCGAGCTCTTTCATTCTAGCCAACTCATCGCTCCCCGTGGCACCGTTTGCAAAATCCCATTTTGACCAAGTGAACTAGACTTGCACCTTCAACCTCTCTCCATCACTTTGTGAAGACCGGCCTCTCCTTTGGATTGGGGCCGCGTTCTTCTCCGGCGGCAAGACTTAGGGCCGGTACCCTCCTTTTGGATTGGGGCCGAACTTCCCTTCGTTGGACGCAGCAAGGATCACCTTAGGCGAGTGCTTTTCCTCGCCAAAGACTTGATTAACTTATATTTGCATATCAACAAACCATAACTCTCAAAGCTTATTCTGTTCTCTGTTGCACAGTATTAGTCGACTTGACCCATGTATAAGTCGACTAACCCCTTTGAAACGCAGCCTCACTCCTGAGACGCGACTTTACTAGTCGACTATCCCATATTCCTAGTCGACTAACTTTCCTGAAGAACGCACCATTCCTGGAAACGCAACCTTCATTAGTCGACTAACTCAATTGCCCTAGTCGACTAACTTTTCTCCTGAAACGCGGCTCTTTGAAACGCGACCTTGATTAGTCGACTACCCATAATTTCCTAGTCGACTAACTTTCTCCCTGAGAAGCGGTCCTATTGAGACGCGGCCTTCATTAGTCGACTAACCCAATTGCCCTAGTCGACTAACTTTCCTTCTGAGACGCGGCCTTCTTAGTCGACTTGACCGTTTACTATAGTCGACTAACTCCTTCATAAGTCGACTACTTGTTCTCCCTAGTCGACTAATCTTGACTGTTGGCTATGGTTAATCACTTTCTTGAGTATGGACTTTATCCTCGGGACTTGTATTACATATTGTGTTATTACTTGACTTATTACTCTTATCTTCATGAACACTCGTCATTGGCATAATAACCTGATACTTGTTATGAATAACTTTCCTCTCATGATTATCACGTTAAGGGAATGAAGTACCAGATCTCTTGTTATGTACACCAGTTATGCCTGACCCCTGTTATGACTCCTGTTATGATTCCCGTTATGATACCTGTTATGATAAGTTATGATCCTACTCATTCCCGTAATCTGATAATATTAACAAGCCATAAAAAGGACAACTTGCACGGGGAATGGGAGGAAGTGATGGATGCCGGAATGATGCCTTGCTTATAGTAGTGGAATACCTGAACTGACGATTCGTGTTAGAGGGATTTAAGGCCCTCAGAAGATGCGTGTTAGGGGGATTTAAGGCCCTCAAGCTGGTCCCGGGCGTACGAGAACTACTATAAGAGGAGCTATCAGTTCTCCATCTGCTTCCAATAACAATCCTCGGCTTGCTTATATATGGATGTATGTGTGTTGGGATGTACACCAGGACACATACCTAGATATATGAGTCAGACGAGTAATAATAATATAAGACTCCTGTCATGCCTGTTATGATGCCCGTTATGATTCCTGTTATGCCTGTTATGACTCCAATAATGCCTGTCTTGATTCCTGCTATGATTCCTGTTATGGACTCCCGTTATGCTTGTTATGATTCCGGTTATTCTTGTTTTGAACTCCTGTTATGACTACTGTGTGGTTTGCAACTCTGGTTCTATGCGCTTAGATTACGATGATATGAGATAAAGGTATATAGATGAGGGTTTCCTTGTTTGGATTATTCCTTCGATGTACTAGTCTCACGAAGTCATGACCTAAGATTGTACAATCGGTTTTGCTAGTAATCGGGTTTTATATCGGATTTCCTGTTTCATGATTATTATGCTATATCTGTTTATACCATGCTCTTTACTTGTATTCTAACCCGCCTGTCTCCTGTTCTTATCTGATCATATCATGAGTACTTCCTACTTGATATTATTTGTTATATACATTTGTGCTCGTCCTGGCTCGCCACTTGGCTTTTGCTTCACCATTCGCCTGGGGAGTTTCATCTGACTCCCCTGGATCCTCATGTCCAGGTTTTGGAGCTTGGAGCGTGTGGATTCCCTCTGTTGCTGATCAGAGTAGCGCAGCGGTAGCGCGGATCTTCAACAGACCGTCCGGAACTCCATCCTTCCAGGCCCCCTGTTTGCCTCTCGAGTTTTCCTATTGCAAACTCGTGAGTGCCTTTTGTACAGTTCATATATGTACATCTTTTTGTACTCTCGCATTTGCGCCTATCAGGTGATGTAATATTATTGTAATATCGGATCACCTTTGGTGATAACTTTGTAATTGTACACATGTGTTGGAATGTATAATGCACCACTTGCTTCCGCACTCTGATTCTTGCCTGTACTGATGCTTAGCGTATATACGTGAGGGTATTTCTGACCTACGTATATACGTTGCAGTAACGTCTCCGTACCCGCCGGGATCGGGGCGTTACAATAAGGTTTCTGATCAATCATCCCATCCAGCACCAAAGCCAACACCTCCAATCCAAATGCAACCAACTTCTGACAACCCATCTTCTAGTTCAGAGCCATCCACTTCAAAAGCCAAGGGTAAAAAAAGGAAGATGAGCAACCTTATAAGCCTAGTGTACCATTTCCAAATAGGCTTACGAATCACAAGATAGATGCTCATATGGAGAAAATAAGAGAAATGTTTAATAAGGTCCAAATCAATGTCCCTCTTCTTGATGCAATCCAACAAGTGCCATCATATGCGAAATTCTTAAAGGAAATGTGCACCAAGAAGAGGAAAACACAAGTCCCTAAAAAAGTCTTCCTAGCATCCAACATCAATGAGTTGCTCACTGGGTCAATTCCGGAGAAATACAAGGACCCAGGGAGCCCGACCATCACTTGCATCATAGGAAAGACTACCATCAATAGGGCACTTCTTGATTTAATGGCCAGCATCAATCTCCTACCTTTTTCTGTGTACCAACAATTAAGGTTAGGTGATCTCCGCCCTACCCAAATGACAATACAATTGGCTGATCGCTCTGTCAAGAAACCTAAGGGGGAAGTTCACGATGTCCTTGTCAGAGTTGGGGAGTTCATTTACCCTGTGGATTTTGTAATTCTTGAGACACAACCTGTGTCTAACACTAATCATAGGGCTCAAACTCCTATCATTTTGGGACGACCATTTCTGGCCACAGCAAATGCCATCATCAATTGCCGGAATGGATCAATGAGGATAACCTTTGGTAATATGACTCGTGAAGTGAATGTCTTCCACACACAACCTCGTAAAACAAAAGATCAAACATTCGAGGTCAGCTTTGTTAGAGACAATTTGGAGGAAGAAAGTGAAGATTCAAAAGATGAGTCACAACTTTGTGATTCTCTTGAAATAGGAAATCCTGTTATCCGAGTACCCTTTCAAAAGGGGAAAGTTGATTTGGATATTTTCACTTTCAGGGAGCCAACTATGAACGTATCCCAAGAGGATACAATTCAAGAACCTCCAATTGATATATCATTTGAAGACCTCTTCGCTGACGAAATCATGTGCCTGGATGAATCAACTCGGGGACGGTTAACTGATTGTACACTTTTGAAGGAAAATGTTGACCTGAGTTTTGAAGAGTTGTATGGAGAGGAGCTGGAATTTCTTGACATTGGAAGTAAAGAAATTCAAAGAGAAAAAAGTGGTGATGAAGAACTCTTTAGGGAACATTGTGGTGAAATGCGGATGAATAACAATGAGAAATTGAAGCTGGAGATGCCTAGGGCTAAGAAAGTAATAGAACTCGTTTCCCAACCAAGCTCGCGCAAACAAACACACTGGAACGATGGGAAACGGGCCAGGGGAAAAGACCAAAAGAACAGCCTAGGCAAGGGATACACTTGTAAATATTTTCTGTAAATATTTTTTGTACACTTTTCGTAAATAATAAATAATAATAAAAAAAAGAAAAAGAAATAAATAATAAATGAGGGACTTTTGTGCTTAAAAGAGTTTCCCCACTTTCAAAATTCAAAATCCTTTTCAAAATTCAAAATTCCTAGGTCTACATCTCTTCCCTAGGGTCAAACTCATTTTCAAAATTCCAAGTCCCTAGGGTAAATTCACTTTTAACCTTGGGATATAAGTGGATTCTCAAATTTTTTTCCTTCTATAATAGCCTCTCTACCTCACCCCTCCTCCCTCAAACGCAAATTCAATTTCAGATCTGAAAAGTTCCTTCAAACACCGACCTCTGAAAATTTTTTGCTTCCCAGAGTCCTCCTTCCTGCCGCGTTCCCGCGACCCCAGCCGCTGATCCGCGGCAGTCCTGAAGCCTCCTGCGCACCGCCAAATTCTGCACCAGTTGATCTGAAGTGCTTGTGGCCGATCTGGTGCCAGAAACTTCATCAGTCTTTCCTGTACCCTCTGCAGAGATCGAATTTTTTTCCCCTCACGAATTCTGGGGGCGGTTCGAATTTCGATCTTTTCTTTTTATTGCTTTGATCTCAATTCATATCATGGCACCTAGCATTTTTTCTGAAAAAGACTTTGGGCGAATATTGTGTGATTCAAATGGATATGGGCACATGTTCTTAGACCGCATTAGGGCTTGAAATTGGTATACCTTAGTGTACGATAATGCTGAGAACGATGTTTTTTACTGCCCGGACTTGGTAGCACTGTTTTACACATCGATTGACCATGCATCTGTAAATGTCCACACATACCAATTCACCGTACGCATGCCCTCGGGCGACTTGCTTGTCACGCTTCCTCTTCTTGAGGAAATCACAAATGTCCCGACTATCACACAACACAGCGACCCTCTTCCACTGATTGAGTACATGACTGTTATGGGGTTCGTTGTACAGAGCAGGACCGTGGGCTAAAGGCTAGCACAACGTTTAGAAATGTGCATTGCGTTGGATGCTGGATCCAACGCAACATCTTAGGGCTAGACCACACCACAACCTTTAACAGACCTGTGTGCAAATAATACATGATTTGATGACTCGGCAACACACTGTCTGTTTAAATAAGACCATCTTCCATGCGATCATAGCCAATTCCTCCCGCACTAGGGGTGCCAAACACTCCCATCCCATCTTGATTACACGTCTGTGTAGGACTTTCCTACCAGACGATGTCTTTGATTCCTTTGACCGAGTGTTTGTCACACCAGAGAGACCTACCAGTTCATATAACAATTGTTTGCACACGGTTTGGACTCCCAGTGTCCAACCCGAAGATATACCGGTAGAGTCCTCTTCTGAGGAAAGTTTTGAGGAAGAAGATGAGCCTGAGTTTTGGCGGCAGGATCCCCCAATGATTCACGTGCCTTCATGTCCACCATCTGGAAGGGCATGAAGAAGATTTTCAAGGGACAAGTGAGACTTAGGAAGAAGGTAGAAGAGCAATCCTCTAGGTTGGATAATATCGAGGGTGCGCTGAGACGATCACAGTCGGCTGGACCTAGCACCACCGCTGGTCCAAAACGCGGAGGGAGTGATTTCATACTTTTTACCTATTTCATGCATCTTTTTATCTTGCATACATTGAGGACAATGCATGAGATAGGTATGGGGGGTAGATTCTAACTTAGGATTTTCATTTTCTTTTTAGGACTTTTTATTTTCTAGGATTTTCATTTTCTTTTTAGGTTTTTATTTTCTTTTAGATTTTACCATTCTTTATAGATTTTCTATTTTCTTTTAGATTTTACATTTTAGAAAAAAATAAAAAATTATATATAAAAAAATTCTTGATCCATGTTTAAAGAATCAAAACTTGACTTTAGGGATTAAGGAAGCTCTTAACTATGATTTCTAATTATAAGTCGAAAAGAGGAGTTTTGTTGGATTTTTAGGTTAAGTAATAAAGGATAAGAAAGATTACTAGATTTTAATTCTTTCTTTAGGATATATACATTAAACATATTGAAGGATTAATCAAAGACTTTGTGACTTTATTTACACATATATATATAATAAAAAAATAGAAAAAGAAAAAAAAATGTGTATATAAATAAATAATAAATACTTAGCCACTAATTAAGCTGGTTAGTCGTGCCTCAAGAAGCATTGCCAATCACGCCTAAAGGTGGTTAAGTCCTTAAATTCCTTCGTGGCCTAGTTTACTCGAGTCCTCGAACCCTAGGGATGTTTTCTCATCTGGTGCCCTAAGACCGTCTGGTTTGTGAGTCATCGGTAAGAGGCTCGTTACAAGGGTAAATTAGAAAGCCTAAGGATGCTAAGGAAATGTAAATAAATAAATATTGTATATATAAATAAATAAATAAATAAATGTGTTATATATATTAGTAAATAAATGAACTTAGTCTAAGAAAGATCCTTCATATTTATAGATGTATATATCCTAGGATTGATGCAAAATCTGGTTTTTGATCTTTTCCCTAAAAACTTAACCTAAATTGAAAACAAAACTCTAAATAGACACTTATAAGAGGAATGACAAGTTTAGGGTAACCTGAAACCTATAACTCAAGTTAGAATCTTCAAAACATGGATCAAAAATTTCACTAACACTTTTCCTTTTTCTTTATGGATTTTGTGGGTGCAAACCGCTGAAAACCCTCAGGAGACAACACTCCTCCTCTAGGGTAACCTAGAGGTTTAACGGCTTGTTGCACGTGCTCAGTGCAATCGTGTCACCTACGAAAGTGGTGTAATAATCTAGTTAGGTTTTTTCTTTTTCTTTCTTTTTTGCTCGGGGACGAGCAAAAGCTAGGTATGGGGGTGTGATTGTAGTTCATTTTTGCATCATCTTCCACCTCTTTACCATGCATAATATCAATAAAAATCTGTTTTTTACTCTTTTTCTCTCTATTTTTGCAGGTCCATATTTAATGGAGAGAGGCCCATAAATCCATGTAATTAGCAAGAATTAAAGGGGATTTAAGCCAAAGCCCAAAAGAGAGCCCAAGAGTTGAGCCCAGGATCTGGAATCACCCACGCATCCAGTCAGCATTCTAGAAGATCCACGTGGCTAACAACCTGCAACAAACTCGCAACAGAAATCGTTGGCGCAACGGCCAAGATTCTGCCGCGGAAACGCGGCTCTGGCCGCGGATCCGCGGCAGTTATCTGGCCGTTGAGCCAGCGATTGATCCCCAACCATCTGGATTCTGGAGCCTTCTCCTCTGAGGCCTATAAATAGACCATCAGGGCCAGTGAGAGAGAAGGAGGAGAGATTAGAGGATAGAGCTTGTATTTTGTAGGTTTTTCTCTAGGATTTTTATTGCTCTAGTTCTTCTTCTTCCTCCTAGAAATTTTGTGAGAGAGAGATTGAGAGAGAGAAAGCTTGTGTAAACCAAGGTGTGACAACTTGTGAAGCAAGGATTAATCCAATCTTTTTTCTCTACTTGAGCAATTTCTAGTACTTTACTTGCATTCTTTCATTCAAGCTTTACTTTCCTTGCACTTTTATTCATGAATTGCTTTTCTTTTCTTGTAATGGCTAGTAGCTAACTTCTTCTAACATGACTAGCTGACCACTAACATTGCTAACTTCTAACTCTTGGGTGATTGCTAATTTTTCATCTTGCAATTGTTGAGTCTTTTTCATTCCCGACTTTCATGCTTGGCAAGCTCTTGTTGTAATTCCATATGATTCATGTGTGCCTCATTTAGAGCCTTGTCTTTAGAACAAGTGCCTTGATGGAACATGGAGATGGATCACCAAACATATGCTATTTGTTGTACAACTTCATTACTTCAATGCTAACTTGTTGTATTTGCCTTGAATGACTAATGAATGTTGTATCTTCTTCCTTAGCATCCCTTGAGTGTCACTCCTCGAGTCCACCATTGAAATTCTATCTTGAGAGCCGATGAAATCAATGAGGCTACAAGACAAGTCCAAGAAGAGCACCCATCAATCAAGTGGGAAAGTAACTAGACCAACACGCAAGACATACATATGCCGATGAATCAACATGAGGCAAGCATCACCATAACGGAGTCTAGTAAGTTACCAATTTAGAAAGGTAGCTAGTCATGGTTTTTTACATCTTAAAGTCTTTTACAAAGTTCTCCTTCTTTTAGTTTTCTTTCCAAAGCAAATCTTGTTTTCTAATTCTTTTCATTTTCTTTTCATCATGCACAAATCCACAAATTCTTTTATCTCTTTTTCCATTTCTTTTTCATTCTTTTAAAAACAAAGAAGAACCTTCGTTTTCCATCTTCAATACCAAACCGTAACGCTTCCATCGCAAGCTCTCCCTGAGAATCGACTCGTATAGCCTATGCTATTACGGTGATTTGGAAAGAGTACATCAATCATTATAAATACATTTCGGAGTAAGTAAGCACTACAAGGTTGTCTCTAAACCTTCTCTCTTTTGTTGAATATCTGTGCATTTATACTCCACTATTCTTTCCTTATCACCACACACCAGGTTCTCCCACTTGCATTATCCACATCAAGTATCCGAAGTCGTACATAATTCGGCCAAACAATAGTCTTCCTTTGGGCCGGCTATTGTCCACATGAACTACATACGCAATTAAATAAGCTCTTTTATAAATTCTTTAGCTTGAACATGTATATATCTTTATCTGTGTGTTATTTAACTGTAGTACACATCAATATTCATCATGCTAAACAATATAAGCAATAAAATAAATATTAATGAAGCGGAAGGGTATACATAATCATGATAAACAAACACTTTAATGACTTCTTTATGTCAACTAACTACTGTTTTGTCATGTATAGTTCCTTTAATATAGTGCTCGTCAAGAGCTTCGAAACGGCTATTTACATGCCCAAAACAGAATTCGTATGAGCCCGTAACGGCTAATTGAAGTTTCTATTGACAAAACGGGTCTGCAGTGCTTATCAGGTCTGAATCAGACCCGACCCTCAATGGTTAAGTTATTGGTTTCCTTTATTATTTGGCTGGGTTTAAATAAACTGGATAAAACCCAATTAGCTTTAATGTGAGACCACTAAGAAAAGATAAAATGAGTTTCCTTATTAGATTTAAATTTTGTATTTATATCAAAAATTCAATCCTAATCAATCTCACAATCTCAAATTAAGGAAACCCCTAACCCCCCAAGAAAAAAAAAATTTCGCGTTGCCACTGTGCGCCGCCGCCGGCGGTGCCCTACATGAGGCACCCACTGAATGCAGGCGCCCTTGCAGGTGCCTGCTCTGTATTCCTCCTCTTTTTTTTTTTAATCTGGCCGCATGCATGCAAGCCTTGCATGCATGCGTCCACACAGATGCATCTAAAATCCCCCCTTTTCTTTTAATTAAATAACACAAAAAAATTAAAAATCTATATACATGTAAAAATCAATAATATCATCCCTTAAACTTTTAATTCAATATATGAGACACAAATGTTTATTAAATAAAGGATGAATTATTCATGGTATTTATGTATCGAGATCGAAAGATTTCTGTAGATCCCGATGATCTGATAAAGAGGAGGCTCTGATACCAATTGTTAGATCTAAATTTATTCCATATAAGATCTACACATATATTATAAGCCTCTTTATCATGATCAAAGGAAGGAGAATTTTAGGCATACTTGATTCCATCACAAAGAGGATACCGAAGGTTGCACGATCTCGAGGACGCCGGAGTTAAGGGAGAGGATTCTTCTCTCCAGCCACCAAGTTCCCTTCTTTATCCTTAGAGGAGATGAGAGGCCTCCAAGAGAGATGGTTATTGTTGTTTGTGGAGAGGGAACCCTACTCATGATATATATAGCATCAAGAAATCCTAGTTCAACTCATCATAGATCTAGGCCCTTGATTTATAACACGACGAGTTCCACACGTGTAGATGAGTCCCACATTTTAATTTAAATACACTCATGGCTAAGTGTAATTGAAAACATGTCTAGACTCAAACCATTTAGGTTTGATCAATTCTTTATTGGGTCAAACAATATAGGTTAAGTGGGCGAGTGCAAATATCCAATTGACTTGATTAGGCCCAAATAAATTAGACTTTAAAACAAAAATAAGTCTAACACTGTTAGGTTATTTTTTTTAGTTAGTTCAGCTAATTCTTGATGATTTTACAACAACAAACGATCTATCATGTTTATTTGAGGTCCAAATTTTGGTCATATTTTTTTGTAAAACACATTCAAGTTGTGTTACTTATGATTGTGATTAGATTCGCAATCCTAAAAAATGACATAATTGTGTATTTTATTGAGGCTACGATCAGTCACGGTCCTCAATAAACACACAATGTATTTATGAATAAGGACTGCGATTATGATCGCAGTTCTAATATAGACTAATCAATAAGATATTTCTGTGAGGACTGTGATCTTGATCGCAGTCATAATAAGAACTAAAAAATAAGACATTTTTTGTGAGGGCTGCAATCATGATCGCAGTCCTAATATAGACTGCAATCATGATCGCAATCCTATAAAGATTTAGAAACATGGCTTTTTTGTGAGTATTGCGATCATGATCACAGTCTTAATAAAGGACTACGAGACTCATAAATATGGCATTTTTGTGAGAACAGTGATCATTATCGTAGTCCTAATAAAAACTTAGAAAAAGATATTTTTGTGAGAACCGTGATTATAATTGCAGTCCTAATAAAGACTCAGAAATCGGTCATTTTGTGAGCTATAGGTGGCATTTAAGTCTTTTTCACCAGTCTAAAGTGTACTCAACAGTGCTTCTGTACTTGACACATGGGTGTGTGACCCTTAGTAGCGCTTCTGCGCTTCACACGTGGGCGTGCATCATTTCCTTAAAAAGAGGAAGTTGAAGTGAATTAAATTTTGTGAATGAGTTTTTTTTCTAATTATGGTTTGACATAGGTGGATGAAACGAAATCCCCAGTTATACCTTTTGTTCTTTATTTCTCAATAAATATTATCTTCTTCATACATAATTAGTTTTTCTGTTTGTTTATGAAAATAATTTCATCTTATGTTTAATAGATGAATATAATTTTTCTAAATAAGTAGTTCAAATAAAATTATTAAATAGATCTCTATATCAAATTAGGGATTGCTTAATAGATCTCTGTAATGGTTACTTTCTGACCCGCCCGAGATTGTGACACATGTCTATCCAGCCCTGACGGATGCGCGACGCGTGACAACTTTCAGAAATCCAATCCAGTACCTTCGTCCAGTTCGAATTTCGAATGGGCCTGATAATTAATGGAAGAATCAGATCTGATTACAGAGATCTCTATCCCTAAGTTCAATCATAATCAAACAAGAAAGTTATTCTTATCTACAGCCAAACGCGAATCACTAGATAGAGATAGACTCTCTCCTATATCGATTCAAAGTAAGGTGTTCGGCTCAATCATTATCAAGATAAGGAATTTAAGTATTCAAACTGAGCAGGACTCCCTAACCTTATCTATTTGACATGACTTGTATAGATAGGAGATCACTTTCAATGAGAAAGGGGACACGTTCACCCAAATCCAGAGAACCCTATTGTAATCACCGTTAATATAGTGGAATTTCTCTCTCTCTTCGTATTTTTTTTCTTTCGGGTTTTTCACATATTTTTACTATGTACGTCATTAGCTTTTTCTTTGATTTAACTTCATCCACTTTCCTATTTTGGTGCGTAGACTGATTCCTTAGGAACTACCACTGTATTTGGTACTTTCATTGAGATCTTTAAGTCCATACTTGAGATCTCCCCATCCAATATCATACTCCTTCCTCTAAACTATCCAGTATAACCGACATGGCTCCATCAAGGAAGAGTGTCAACCAGACTACAGTCGACCCTGCCGCTCCGAAGAGAAAAGGGAAAGTGATAGAAGCGACTGAGACAACAGACCATCGGCCCAACCTATCAAACATTCACATCTCTGACATTGAGGACTCTCATACCAACACTGCATTGCCACTTAGAATGCAGACCGCCGAACTTGAGCACCGCTCAACGATTACCAACTCCTCTAGATGCTTTCATCCATGCAGAAACTGATGAAGAATCAGCAGACTAAGATGATTCAGCTTCATAAAGTCACTGCCTGTGAAAAAGAAGCGGCAACCTATGTCCATACATGGCTGCTCAAATAGATCGGAGCATAGTGGGGGCCGCGATCTTCTACCACTGCGGGAAGAAATGTGTAGGCTCCCCCCATTCCCAACGCATATACAAGGATCCACTCACTCTACCAGAAGCTCAAGGCGTTTCCAATCGGAGACTTATGAAAATAATGAGGACTCCAAGAACCTGAGCGTTCCTGAACGTCAAAGTTTCCTCGCATTGAGGATATCATGTCCAGTAGCGGCTTAATCAAGCGATCGGTAGTTTCCAAAAGGGATGGAGTACAGCGGGCTGAGACCCCCGACTCACAATTATAGAGGAAAAGCACCAAGCTCTGCTTTCTGAAAAAGTTTGTGATGCTGACCTTTGATCACTACTCGGGAACCTCTGTCCCACTCTTCATCTCCGCCAGTATAAGGACAAGATGGTGGTCTACACTCATAATACCCTCCTTCTCTGCCGAGCCTTTTCATCCAGCCTCAAGGGGTTTGCCTACCACTGATTTTATTTACTCCTAAGGAATTCACTCCGGAACTTCCATAAAGTAACCGACGCGTTCTACAACTAGTTTGCTTCTCGGAGGGAATTCTCGAGAAATAACAACCCCTCCTCATAGTTAAGATAAAAGCTAAGGAGAGTCTGAAGAATTATGTTACCTACTTCTAGAGTCTGATGGCCCTGGTATACAACTGCAATACGGACACAGCCGTCGTTGCATTCATCAGTGGGCTGCAAGTTGCCAATGTAAGTCACCTAGAGGGTGGTGAATATGTGACAAGCTAACGAAATGTAAAACTAATACGGAATTAAAACTATTAAACAAACACACAATGTATAACCAAAGAGTGTAGCCGAATTCCCGGTGAAGGGCTTTGGATTATCTCCTCAAGATTCCTCTAGATTAAGAGTTGAGGTGCCATTATGACTCTCTTGGTTGAATACAAGAGTGAGCAAATAATCCCAAGCATATAACAATTATCACAAATATATCAAGCATATAAAGAGATAAACAATATAAGCATGCAAGATATATAAACACAAGTAAGAGAGAGAGAGAGAGATGAGCAATCAAAAACACAAGAGAATTGTTTCGAGATTCGAGCACACTTGTTCTACATCTCCGCCTTCAACACTACGAAGAATTTCCACTAGAATCAATCCCGCAAGATCACTCGGTGCCGCAATACCTACAACGAGTTCACACTAGAACTCTTGGACTCACAGGTCCCTCACTTTTCCCGCAAGAACAATATACGCAAGCACACTAGCTTGCCGAGGTCGCACCTCTACAATGAGCTCCCTCAAGAACTCTACACACCGCGAACCCACAAGTTCGCCTCCTTAAATACAAAGATGAAATCTTGGTGATCTCTATACTTTAATCACCAAAAATACTCTTATAACAAATGATCCATAGAGTATAAATATAACAATGGAAAGCTCAAGTTTGTGTAAGAAAAACAAGATAGAGTTGCGATAAAAAACTCAGAAAATCTCTTTTGAAAACACTCTTAAAATACTCTCCTTTTGACGGAAGTTTTAGCCCAAAAACATGTGGAGAAAACCCTAAAGAGATGGGAAAACTGGCTCTAAAACTTCTTCAAAATCTTGTAGAAAACTGGCTTAGAGAACCTTTTTTATAAGGTTCAAAAATATAGCCGTTAGGGTCCAGAACAGGCCCAGAATAACCTATCAGTCGATCGCCCGGTCGACCGTCTAACATCAGATTTTTGACCGTTGGGACTGTCGGTCGACCGGCTAACGTCAGATTTTTGACCGTTGGGGCTATCGGTCGACCGGCTGGTCGACCGCACCAAGGCAATTTGCCTGTCGGTCGACCGCCCGGTCGACCGGAGCCTTGTGCACGTTTATGCACATCAGTCGATCGAGATCCAGTCCAGTCGACCGGTCAGTCGACCGCTAGTGGTCTCAAGCTAGGTTTTAGGGTTTTGAAACTTAGTCTTTTAAATACCCATAAACTCACATAAAATCCACAAATATAAGTTCTTGTAAATATTTGAAGAACAAATATGTGTGACTAAATTCAACAGATATTTCAAACAATTTGAATAATTTTTGTGATATAGAAATTTAGCTGTAAACAAAAATTAACATTTTTCAAAATCAAATTTTTAAATGAAAAATCGATTTTTTCAAAACTTGTCCAAATACAAAAATAAGATATTAAAACACTTTTGAAGTATAGTGTGTATGGATATGATCCAATACATATATGAGATGAATATCTATGTTTTTGACAATAAGCTATAAACAATATTTTGATAAATACAAAACTCAAACAGATGATATAGAAACAATTAAATAAGTTTTTCTAAATATTTGAACCAATAATGTGTATGAATGAAATCTGAAATACATATAAAAACATGTAAACTAATTTTGATGAACTCTATTCATGAAATATAAAGATATCTACTTGAAGCTCAAAACAAAACATTATTTTCTAAAATCAAAAACTATTTTATGAAAACACATATAAATTGTGTGTATGTATATGAGCTTGAGCAATCCACAACTAATCTATCCATTACATTTTATCTAAAACACAAATCTTAACACTTGAAACTTGACTCAAGTCTTGAAAATCTTCTTCTCCATCTTGACTTGGTCCAAACCTTAATTCATGAGTTAGACTCCTCTTGAGTACTTGATGCGACTTGATGCGCGAGCTCTTGAATTAACACGTGCTAGCTTTAAAACTTGATTTTGAATCTTTTATTGAAGATAAATACTGACTAAGATCTTGATCAAATATCTGAAACTATATAAACACAAAATCATTTAACTACATAAGTTAATCATCATCGAAACTAGAGTGATGGGCCTTTGGGCCAACAACCAACCCTTTCTACAAACATCTGGTGAAGAATGATGTCACCATGATGAGGGATATCCTCGTCCGAGATCAGGATACATCCAAATAGAAAAGGCGACTCGGACTACGTCTAGCCACCCCCTGAGACAAGGCCCCGAGATCGAGAAGTTGAAGCCACAATTCTCCCCAAGGATGAATCTGAGCCGCAACTCCTCTGCCGTCCGCAAGCCATTAAGGCACGCTGTCGAGTCCAGCAAGGGGAACAAAGAAAGGTCGACCTTATCCCATCCCTGGTACCGATCAATCAGATCTTCAACGCCTTTAAAGACTCGCCTGGTGTCAGGCGTCCAGTCAGACCCCTCTCACCTAACCCAAGAGGGCCTAAATCTAGTAACTACTGTGCCTTCCATGAAGTGAGGGGCCACCCCATGGTGGACTACTGGACCCTCTGATGGAACTTTCAGGACTGGTCAACGAGGGATACCTCCGAGAGTTTGTTCTAAATCCCATATTTCCCTTGGAGGTTAGAGTGCAGAGGCAGCCCGAGACCCTAGCCGAACACCCAGGCATCACTCTCTCGTCGAGTACTAGGAGGTGAACGCTATCTTCGAAAACTCCTCGATAGAAGGCACCACCACCAAAGAGAGGACCCTATACGTTAACGAAGCCTAGAGGGATAATCATCTAGCAACAGTGACTCACCTTCCTACATCTCCCAGTAGGCCAGTCTTTTTCTCAAAAGAAGACTCATATGTTGTTCCCTTCCCGCACAATGACGCCTTGGTTGTGACAACACATGTCAAACGCTAAAAAGTGTCGAAGATCCTAGTGAACGGGGGAAGTAGCATCAACATTCTTTATGACAACGCCCTAGATCGAATGGAGGATACTCCCGAGCTTGCCTGAAAATTGATCATCCCCAAAACCCCACTTCACTATGGCTTCAATGGGAATGAGGCATGTTCCCCTAGCATGGTTGAGATCCTAGTCTGTGCCGATCCATTCAATGTTGTCACGGAGTTCAGCATCTAGATGTCCCACCCCCTACAATGCCATTCTCGGGAGGCCATGGATCCACATGATGAGAGTGGTCTCGTCCACCTATCATCAGTTGCTGAGGTATCCTGCACCATCCGGAATGGCCATATAAGGGGTGACCAATGATAGCAAAAACAGTTGTTGCAATAGCCTAAAGGAGATCAAACTGGATATAAATACATCCAGAGTAGACCCTAATGAAGCTTTTCCTATGGATAAGAAGCAGAAGAGGATTGCTGATCAATAGCAATCAAAGTTTGACAAGAGCCACACCCCGACTCACCCACTGAGTCTAAGAATCACAACAGCAGGACCAAGAAGAATCGGAGTTGTTCGGGGCGGACACACATCACCCCGAACGAACCCTTTGAATCGGCTCAAGCCTGCAACTGTGGGAAAAGATACAGTTCAAACAATTTCTATCGAAGGGCTCAGATGTTTCGCATGGTCTCCCACCGACAGCAGGGAATTGACCCTGAAGTAATCTGTCACAAGCTCTCCATCTGGGCAGATTCTAAGCCAGTAAAGCAAAAGCCTAGGAGAATGAACAAAGAAAGGAGTCATGCCATCAGCAATGAAGTCGATCCCTACTCCATGTTGGCTTCATTCGAGAAACGTTCCACCCCGACTGGCTCCCTAATCCCATCCTCGTGAAGAAAAAGAACGGGAAGTGGAGAGTCTGCATTAACTTACGAACCTTAACAAAGCATGCCCAAAGGATAGTTATCCCTCTCGAGAATCGATCTAGTAGAGGGTATGACAGGACACGAGCTCTTTAGCTTCATGGACTCCTATTCCGGCTATAATCAGATCAAGATGCACCCACCAGATGAAGATAAAGTAGCCTTCACCACGGGTCAGTAATCTACTGCTACAAGGTGATGCCCTTCGAACTCAAGAATGCAGGGGCCACCTTCTAGTGTTGGTAAACATGGTCTTCAAAGACCAGATCGGGAACACCATGGAGGAGTACGTCGATGATATGTTGGTGAAAAATGTACATCACACAAATCATCTCCAACATCTAGACAGACTTTCGATCTCCTTAGACAATACAAGGTGAAGCTCAATCTTGGAAGTGTACATTTGAAGTCACCTCCAGAATGTTCTTAGGGTATCTGATCACCCAGCGGGGTATCGAGGCCGACCCCGACTAGATATCTGCAATTCTGGACATGAAGTCGCCAACCTGTATGAAGAAAGTCTAGATCCTGAACGGACGTCTTGCAGCTCTTAATCGTTCATCAGCCAATCTACAGACAAATGCAAGCCATAATTTCAAGCCTTGAAGAAAAATGAAGCGGACTTTCGCTGGAACGAGGAATGACCGACAACCTTCCATAGGCTGAAGAGGTACTTGGTCTCACCTTTTTACTGTCGAGAGCTTCCTCGAGAGAGACGCTTACCTCTATCTCGCCATCTCAGAATCAGCAATAAGTTGAGCCTTGGTTCGAGAGGAAGAAGGCGTTCAGAAGCTGGTGTACTATGTCAATAATGCCATGAACGGCCCCCAGACCAGGTACCGAGGGCTAGAGAAGTTGGTGTTGGATCTCTTCATTTTCTCGAGGAAGCTCAAGCACTACTTCCAAACCTTCCCGATCACAGTCCTCACTGAGCATCCCTTGAGGAGCACCGTGGAAAATCCAGAAGCGACTGGAAAGATATCAAAATGGGCCTCAGAGCTCAGGCCCTATGGACTCAAATATGAGCCAAGGATAACGATCAAAGGCCAGGCCCTGGCTATGGCTAACTTCATCACTGACTTCAACAGAGAACACCAACCACCTCGAAGGATGGATCCTGAATGTTGATGGAGCTTCAAATAGCAAGCGGCAGGCATTGGAATTGTTCTCACCACCCCGGAAGGATCCATCATCGAACAGTCTTTCACCCTAGGCTTTTTCGCATCTAGCAATGAAGCAGAATACTAAGTTGTCTTAGTTGGGCTCCAAACGGTTATTACTCTTAGAGTCACAGGGCTCGAAATTCATTGTGACTCCTCACTGGTAGTCAACCAAGTCAGCTATAAATACGTCACAAGATATTCTCAGATGGCAAAGTACCTACAACTCGTTCTCAAACTAAACTCCAAAATTTCCTTATGCGACTTCAAGTGGGTCTGCAAGTCTAAGAGCAACCACGCCGACTCACTTCTCAACTTGGGGGCAACCATGGAGCTCCAGTTTAGACGCGAAATTCTTGTCAAGCACATCACTAATCCAAGCATCCATTAACCAACAAGGAAGGTCCTACGCCTCTACATCTCACCAGGATGGAGGAATCCCATCATCATTGCCTACTTAAAGACGGGACACTTCCTGACGACAGAGTGGAGGCAAGGGAACTCCAACACTTAGCCCCGGTACATACTTCTTAGGGATATACTATACAAAAATTCTACTCCAGCCTTCACCCTGACTCGTATCTGAGATGCCTTGGTCCAGAGGAGGCTCGGAAGGTGATGCAGGAATCCACGACAAAGACTGTGGAAACCACGCGGGAGGATGCTCCCTCGCCCACAAGTTCATCAACCAAGGGTATTACTGTCCCAAAATGTTCAATGATTGTAAGGATTATATGGGAAAATGTCCACAATGCCAGATGTTTGCTCCAGCATCAAACCAGCCGAGCTCTGACCTTTACACCTTACGCAGCTCTTGGCCCTTCATGTAATAGGGACTGGACGTAGTCGAACATCTCCCCTGAACACAACCCCAGCTGCATTTTCTACCAGTAGCCACCTACTACTTTACCAAATTGATCAAGGCAGTACCACTCTTCGAGGTCAGCGGGCGGCAGATTGTCAAGTTTATCTGGCAGAACATAGTATGTCACTTTGGGATCCTCACACTATCATCTCCAACAATGGAACTACTTTGCGCCAGCAAGCAAGTGGCTAGCTTCTGCGCCAAATACAACATCGCCCACCGATTCTCTTCACCTTACTACCCTCAAGGCAATGGCTGGGATGAAATTAGTAATCACACCATTGTTGACAATCTATGCAAAAGCTTGGACAAAACTAAGGGCAAATGGGCAGAGAAACTCCTCATAGTTACTATGGGCCTATAAGACCACTAAATACGTTCCGATCAGAGAAACCCCATTCTCATTGGCATATGGGACAGAGGCAATCATCTCTGTGGACATCAGCATGTCGACACTCGGGTGTCAAAGGAGTGGTCCCAGATCAGAATGACACCCTACTCCGTCTGATGCTGGATCACTCAGAGGAAAAGTGTCAACAGGTCCAAATCCGCATCATGGCTATCAACAGCAAATTCGGGCGGTTCACCACAAGAAAGTGAAGCCTAAGGAATTCTAAGTCAGAAATCTGGCCCTGAAGTGCGTGATTCAGAGCACTCGGCAGAAGGATCACGACAATGGGAGACCCAACTGGGTCCCTACATCATTATTGCTCGCAGAGGCAATGGGTCATACACCCTAGCCGATCAAGGCGGAAACCAACTCAATAAGCAGTGGAACTCCTTTCACTTGAAGTGATATCATGTGCAAGTCATGTATACATTCAATGAAAGGATCATTTTCTGCTATCTTAATCGCATTTTCCCAACTCTAATATCTGCCCCTGGCATAATGCACAGTCTCCACGGCTCACACAGGTGTTCACCCTGGCGGCATCCCTCGGGAAGTCTCCTAAAAGATGGAGCTTGCCCACATCGATCACTCAGAGCCAATCTATAAAAGGATATACCCTGATGGCCACCGAGCAGTTTTACAGCCTATACAGGTCTTATACACCTTGACAGCACCCTTCGAGAAGCCACATAAAAGATGGAGGCTCGCCCACGCCGGCTGTTCATGTCCAGCTCATTGTTAGATGACACCCTGATGACTGCCTAAGTAGGCCCGCAACCTATACGGGTCCTCTACACCCTGACGGCACCCCTCGGGAGCCACCTGAAAGATGGAGGCTCGCCTATGTCGGTTATTCAGGTCCCCCATGATGGAATAACACCCTGATGATTGTCAGAGCAGGCCCACAGCCTATACGGGTCCTCTACACCCTGACAGCACCCCTCGGGGAGCTACCTGAAAGATGGGAACTCGCCCACGCCGACTGTTCAGGTCCAACTCATGATGGGATAACACCCTGATGACTACCTGAGGAGGCCCGCAGCCTATACAAATACTCTACACCCTAACGGCACCCCTCGGGGACAACCTGAAAGATGGAGGCTTGCCCACGCCGGATGTTCAGGTCCAGCCCATGATGGATTAACACCCTGATGACTACCTAAGCAGGCTCGCAGCCTATACGGATCCTCTAAACCCTGACGGCACCCCTCGGGAAGCCACCTGAAAGATGGAGGTTCGCTCATGCTAATTGTTCAGGTTCAGCCCATGATGGGATAACACCTTAATGACTGCCTCAGTAGGCCCACAATCTACATGGGTCCTTTACACCCTGACAGCACTCCTCAGAGAGCCACCTGAAAGATGAAGGCTCGCCCACGCTGGCTGTTCAGGCCTAACCCATGATAGGATAACACTCTGATGACTGCCTAAGCAGGCTCGCAGCCTATACGGGTCTTCTACACCTTAATAGTACCCCTCAGGAGGCACCTGAAGATGGAGGCTCACCCACGCTGACCATTCAAAACCAGCCTATGATGGGATAACACCACGAGGAATGCCCGAGCTGGCTCGCAACCTACATGGGTCCTCTATACCTTGACGGTTACCCCTCGGCAAAACTCCTAAGAGGCGGAGTCTTGCCCAATAAACCACGCGGGGCATAGCCTACACGGGTCATGTTACACCCTGAGGGCCCTCCGAATGACTCTACAACCCACATGGGTCCTCTAGACCCTGACAGCACCCTTGAGGAGCCACCTGAAAGATGGAGGCTCGTCCATGTCGGTCGTTCAGGTCCAACCTATGATGAGATAACACCCCAGGGACTATCCGAACAGGCCTGTAACCTACATGGGTGCTCTACATTCTGATGATTACCCCTCAGAAAAACTCCTAAGAGGTAGAGTCTTGCCCGATAAGCCACTCGGGCATAGCCAACATGGGTCATGTTACACCCTGAGGGCCCCGAACAACTCTACAACCCACATAGGTCCTCTACACCCTGACAAAACCACTCAGGGAGCATTTGAAAGATGGAGACTCACCCACACTAGCCATTTCGGTCCAGCCTACGATGGGATAACACCCCGAGATTTGCTGAGTAGTCCAGCAACCTACATGGGTCCTCTACACTTTCACGATTACCCCTCGGGAAAACTCCTAAGAGGCAGAGTCTTGCTTGATAAACCACTCGGGGTATAGCCTACATGGGTTATGTTATACCCTAAGCGGCCCCCAAATGACTCTATAACCCACATGGGTTCTTTACACCCTGACGGTTACCCCTCGGAAAAACTCCTAGGAGGCAGAGTCTTGCCTAATAAACCACTCATTGCATAGCCTACATGGGTCATGTTATACCCTGGGGGGCCCTCAAATGACTCTACAACCCACATGGGTCCTTTATACCATTACGATTACCATTTAGAAAACTCTTAGAGACAGAGTCTTGCTTGACGAGCCATTCGGAGCGCAACCTACATGGTTCCTCTATACCCTAACGGTTACCTCTCGGGAAACTCCTGAGAGATGAAGTCTTGCCCAATGAACCATTTAGAGTGCAACCTATATAAGTCCTCTATACCCTAACGGTTACCGCTCGGGAAACTCCTGAGAGACAGAATCTTGCCTGACTAACCATTCGTAGCTTAACCTACATGGGTCCTCTACACCCTACCGGTTACCGCTCGGGGACCCCTGAAAAATAGGAGCTCACCCCTAGTACGAGGGTTTCTCCTCAACTGTGAATGCCCTAGCAGGCCCTACCAGGGGACCATGCACTGAATCATTTCAAAGACTACAAAGCAAGATAGCTCCGGAGGAGTAAAGAAATCATAAATCATAAACAAGGCGAGATTTGAACAATATTGTCATTGATTGTTTTCTATATATTACAAAGTTTATCGAATACATCCCTCCTCTTACAAGAGTGGATAATCTAGCAAAAGTGGTACTAGTAAAAGTTTTGGTTGCATGTATACGTTCTTCCTAAGAGAAAAAGCACGTCCCAGCTGCGTCCTGGTGATAAGTTCTAAGCAAACAATCCACGAGGGCCGGACGAGCGAAGATATCGAGATCTCTCAGGAAGACCACCAACAAGGAGAACTGCGATCAAATTGCAGATCGAAGCCTGCAAGGCGAAGGAGGATACCGATACCAAGACCATAACTCCTGAGCAAAGACGGACAGGAGGCGGCATCCCATAAGAGCACAGGCGATCGACCCCTGATACCAGAGCCGGCATCAAATACCTTTATGCTCTCTGCCACATGCTCGCTGCAAGGAGAGATAAGGGGGTCAAAACCAAACTCCTCCGCAGTCCGCTCCAACCAAAGGCTAGACGTGCAGACTAAGCAGAAGATAGGTCATTCCCTATTCGTCTCCAGCTAGGCCTCATCGCAAGAACTAAAATGATGAGCCAATCACAAGGACTGAAACTCCTTGACAAATAGACTCCCGAACATTAGGAGTGCAGCAAGCATCACCACCCATTCCATCTCCTTCCTCCACTAAATGAAGAACGAAGGAGACATCACTGCTTGCAAAATGGAAAAAGGCTTTAATAGTAAAGAACTTTCAGGAAGTAGTCCATATCTCTCCTGAAGAATCTCACCCTATATATAGGGAGAAGAAACCCAAGAGTCAATAGCTCAGGCTTCTAATCCCTAAGGAAGACAAAGCATCGCTCCACTTGGGACCCTACACGTGTCATAGAAGAAGGGATTCAAACTGTCGCACCAGATATGCCATGCCTTCCTCAAATATCACTCGCATTCATAAGAGAAGATTACTTTATCAACACCATCACTTCAGATACACGGTACCCACCTCGAACTTAGCATCGCACAAGAGGCGGCAATATGATCGGAGCTGCACCGGATGTGACGCACATTTAAACCTCTGCCAAACGTATGGCCTCGTGTGCCACTACAGGACAAGACCTGAAGTGACAACAAGAACCTTGAGTCAAGGCCCAGAAAGTTCTCATTTCATTCTACTCCCCTCTCTACATCGGAGTCTCCAAGAACCTGTAATCCCCTAAGGAAAAGCTTTCAACCTCTTCCAAAGAGAAGGGAGCAGAGGGGGCATCTGTAGTGGTCACTTTCTAACTTGCCTGAGATTGTGACACATGTCTATCCAGCCTCTGACGGATGCATGACGCGTGGCAACTTCTAGAACATCTAATCCAGTACCTTCGTCTAATTCGAATTTCTAACAGGTCGGGTAATTAATAGAAGAATCAGATCTAATTACAGAGATCTGTATCCCTAAGCTCAATTCTGATTCAAACAGAAGTTACCTCTCAGAGTAGTTCATCCTTATCTACAGCCAAGAGCGAACCATTAGATAGAGATAGACTCTCTCCTATATCAATTCAAACCAAGGTGTTCAGCTTAACCATTATCAAGATAAGAAATTTAAGTATTCAAACTGAGCAGGACTCCCCTAATATTATCTATTTGACATGACTTATATAATAGGAGATCCCTTCAACGAGAAAGGGGACACGTTCACCCGAATTCAGAGAATCCTATTGTAGTCGCCATTGACATAGTGAAAATTTTCTCTCTTTCTGTGATTTTTTCTCTTTCGAGTTTTTCACGTATTTTTACTGTGTTTTTGATTGACTTTTTCTATGATTTGGCTACATCCACTTTCCTATTTTGGTGCATGGACTGATTCCTTAGGAATTACACACTGCAATCTCTATATCAAATTATAGACTGCTTAAGTAAAAAAAAAAAAGAAATTTTATGTACATAGCACCTACACTTTTGTAGTATAGAAGAAGTCTAAAACTTCAACTTCAAGCAACTTCTCAGTCTAAATAAGTCAAAAATTGGCTCGGGCGAACCCCATTGGTTTCGGGTTTGGGTGCAGGTGAATCCGGGTCGAGTCCCTATAGGGTCTGGTTTGTGTTCCCTTTCCAGCTGGTTAAATAAATCAGCATAGAAGTCTCTTCTCATCCCTTTGAATCTCCAATCTTAAGAGCACTTGGTGAAAATGGATATACAATTAGGAAAAATGGTGTTTCCCACATTAAACATAAAGCCCCACCATCATTTCTCCTAGGTTACTCTTATCAAGACATCCTTGCATGGATTGAATGATCAGGAGTAGGAGTACTCTCTAAAGTTTGAGTGGGATGGTAAAGTAATTAGTGCCTTGATCAACTCATTGATAGCAATTATGATCACCAATTCCTTGAGGGAACCATGGGCATTAAGCTTGCCAAGTGATTGGCCTCCAACATTAGTGCGTTCGTTAGCTAGGGGAACATAAAAGTAGGGCCAAGGATCATGCTCTTAAAAGGTTGATGATACATACACTATTATTAACATTTTAGATTTTAGAAGTAGAAGAAAATAAGAATCTTGGGAGGGAGAATGATGATATATTGTTGGAGAGGATTGGATAAAATTGATTGGGTTGGTAGAGGAGTGGGGTGACAAGATTGACATCCTTAAAGAGGGATTCTTCCTTTTTATTTGCCAAAAGCATGCGATCATGGGAGATATGTGTGACCCATCCCTAGTATATATTTGTGGATGGGAATCAAATTGCAAACTTGAGGATACTTGGGCACTTTGATTGGAATCATAATCAAATTTGGTCTGATTGCCCCTAGATTTTGATTGGCATTTAGGAGAAATGAAAATTTAAAGATTCTGATATGAATTCTTAAGTAGCAATTAGTAAGATTTTGATGAGATTTTAGCTCAGTAATAAATTTTAGAAAGTTCTGGGAACTTTTATAATCTTACAAGGGTTTTTTAGATATTACTCTCGAAAACTTTTCATATTTTTGTATTATTCTTTCAAATATTTTGAATTGCTATTTAGTGTCTCAAGTCTTATAGTTTTCATTCATATAAAAAGACTATTTCGTTAACTTTAACAATGTTATATATTATGACCATTATATTTATGTCATCCATTAAATGATCTAAGGAAGCCCATCCACCCACCTTTCTTTTACTTTAATTGAATCAAACCCAAACCATTTTAAGCCTAGGCCAACCTAAATAACTCCTTTATTTAAACTCATCGTCTCCGATAATCATAAAACCTATGGCTGTTCTTCCTCTCTTTAAATCCCAAAACTCTAATATTTCTTTTTCTATGAAACCCACGTCAAACTATGATTAGTCATTTAATGGAAGAATTGATAGAGGAACTAATTTGAATTACTTAAGAGGCTCGGGGAACCAAATAGCAATTCAAAAGATTTAAGAGGCTAATCTCAAATATGAAAGATTTCAGAGAATACTTTAAAAAAAAAATACCCCATTGCTAGTTTTGACTCTGCAATGACCCTCTGTATGCGCAAATCAGTGCCAAGATTTTGCATCCCATGCTGATGTGACCATGGACAAAGCTATATAGAAGCTTGGGTGGACCATAGGCTCTCCCTAAAATTTTTGCAACTAAAAAACAAAGTCATTGCTGGTCAGCAATGTTTCTGTGTCTAAGTATTCACCCCTATAGTCCCCCGCTAGCGTCCGTGTGGTCTATGGGCTACAGAGCATCGCTCCTCACTTGAAGGTCACCGATTCGAGACGTGCAGCGGATATATTTAGATTAATATAGGTCAGGTCACCACGATTCAAATTATATAGTGAATTACGGTGTGCAATGATTTACTAGAAAAAAAAAAAATTCACTCCTATCAATGCATGAAATGAAAGAGACACGAGCAACCAACTTTACCGCTACCAGTGAAGAAAGGAGTTAGATGTAGTATAATTTTTACATTAAGTCTATATATTGTTCAAATTAGTACGGCCTATATTTCAAAAAAAAAGCTCTTGCTTTAATACAAAGAATTGATGCAAAAAAAAAATGAAATTATTAATTGTTAATGAGAAGTTGTAAAGAAAACTATATTGAAGATTGGCAAAGATCTTGTGCACCGGCCAAAAATATTAACTCATACATTTTCTTAAAACTAACAAAGAAAAATTATACGTTTTATTTTAAACGCACATGCATTTGCACGTGCCATAAAACTAGTTTCATGAATTAAAGAATATCCCTCATCTCTATCATGCTTTCGTTGAGTAGTAGCATCAAAAGAGATTGATCAAGGAATATTTGAATAAATAACTGTACATAATACTCTGTAATTACAAGTATTTAATTTAAGTTTAAGGGTATTATAAAATAATATACAATTG
>JAVJIF010026529.1:0-76652 GCA_038442645.1 Agave tequilana
AGAAATTTAGGGAAAAATATTTACAAAAATATTTTATCATTTCTGAAAATTCCATAAAACTTGTTTTATCATTTTATGTTAAAACATAAACATGTGATAAAAATTTCAAGACAATATATCAACATATCAATTCATTTTTGTGTCTTGCAAATTTTATCAAAAACCAAAACCGGTATTTTTATCAAACTTGATTTTTCCAAAACATGAATAGGGATATCAAAATAAGTTGTTTACCAAGTTAAAAGCATGTATGTATAATAGAAAAACATCTACTATACATATACCATATGTAAACTTGTTTTGATCAACTATTCATAAAAACCAAATATCAAATCATAAAACGTGTGTGTTTTGTGCACTTGAGCATATCAACTAAACTAAGCTTTACAAAATGGATCTAAAAACTCTATCTAAACTAGGATACCTAAGTCTTCCTTGTCGATCTTCCATCTTCAAGTAGACTCGGTCCAAAACTCCGTGATTCTCCAAGTGCAAAGGTATGATCTTTAAGTTTGGCACCGGAATCATCATGAATAGCTTCTAATCATCTTGTTGAAGCTAATCACCAACTAATATCCTGTTAATGATCTGAAACTTAGAAACACAAGAATATTAGTGAACATAACTACATGAGTGTTGATCATCATCAAAACTAGAGTGGAAGGCCATTGGGCCAACAATCTCCCCCTTTTTTGATGATGACAAAACTCATGGAGTTATATATGCATGGATTAAAGATAAGCTTCAAGGAAGCTCCCCTTAACTCATGCATAGGGATAACAATAAAATATATGCCAATGAATATTAAACATGAAACATGCATATGCATAAACACAATAAATGGTTCTAGATATCAAATGGAATATTCAAAACAAAATAAGCTCTAGATACCAATTACAAAGCAAACTCTATAAATCAATTTAACTTAATATTCTTGAGATTAAAACATAATATATGCATAAACATAAGCATGCATATAAAACTTCATAAATACTTCTCCCCCTTTTTGTCAATCATCAACAAAGGGGTAATCAAAACCATAGATAAAATGAGGGGTAAAAATCTTTCTCCCCTTTCTGTCAATCAAATAATACAAACAATGTTCTCCCCCTTTTTGTCTAAAACAAAAAACAAAATCAATAAGGGGTGACTACAAACATGATATCAATTAAAAATATATCAATGAACATCTTGATAACAATAAACAAGAATCAATATATGTTATATGCTATATACATTCATGAAGAGGAAGACGCTAAGTTAGCTTCCCTACACATATGCATTACATGAAGAAAGGATGACAAGCCCCAATTCACATAACACATATTATGTAATGCATAAGAGGAGATGTGAAGCTTCCCTACACACGTATATCATATAAAGAAGAGTTGTCAAGCTCCTCAATTTATAATATACTCAACATGAATCTATATGTAAGAGAGATGTTAAGCTCTCCTTGCATATAGGAAATACAAATCAAAACTTTGAATATTTTCTTTAAACAACATTTGAGATACCAATTGTAATTAAACATAACAAATTACCAATTGTAAAACAACATAACAAATTTTGAATGTCTAAACACAAATTTTGATACCAATTGTAAGAATATATTTCATTTTTAAAAACATATAAACAACTTTTAATCATAAAGTGTGGGAGTACAAATACCAATTGAAATACAAAATCATATTTTCTCCCCCTTTATGAAATACAAACTAAAGTCATGCATAGTCTTGATAACAAATTAAAAGTAATCAATTTAAACAAAATTGAAACTCAAGCACTAGCATAAACACAAACATATATATGTATGAAAAATAGATACCAATAGAAATTGATATACTTAGATTTAAAGCATACATACATACAAAACATATATGAGTATACAAGAAGATCAAAATGATACCAATTGAAAGAGTTCAATGATACCAATTGACATAACAATAAGTTCAAGTGCATACATCATATCATCTACCACCCAATCATAATTCAATAAAGATTTTCAATTTAGGGCATACATGAACATGATCTCCCATCCTACCGCCCTTTAAAGGTAGGGGTTTTCAAAGATAGATTTGAAAATGTAGTTTTGTTTGAAAATCACTACCAAATTGAAGAAATCGCAACTAGTTAAATGGAAAACTTGTTAACTAGTACGAAATCCTTCAAGCAAGGAATAAAACCAAAATTGTTTTTCATAAACATGAAATTCACATCATATCAAACACTCAAGTTCAATTAGACATAAATAAGGACTCATGAAAACAAAACATGAGCAAGCAATAAAGGTGAGTGTACAAATAAAGTGTGAATATCATAATCATAAAAATATTTTCATAAGCTCAATTATTCCTTAAAACATGAAAATCATCAAAACTATCTAATCTTCAAGGCATATGTATGTCTAATACAAACTATAGTATACATACATATCCAAAACATAACGAGTCCACAAAATATATGCATTAAGGCACGTGGCTCAAAAAGGATACTCATGTATAGTCAATAGTTTGGATAAGATGGACATATACATGAAGTTAAATATTGACACAATAAACATGACAATCATGAAAACATGAAAAGCATGAAAAGTATGAAAATTTAGCTTTTCATTAAAACAATTTGATACCAATTCTTTTCAAGGTATATGTATGATTTGTCAACACAAGAAGTATACATATATATCCCTTAAACACACTTTGAGTCCATAATAGATATTTGCATGAAAGGCAAATGACTCAAGGGGTATACATGTATATCTTCAAGTTTGGCAAAATACACATATACATGAAATGAAAACTCATAAGAACAAATACCAAAATGAAATACAAGTTTAAAATGTATGAATCATCAAAACTAGACTATACTAGCACATCTAATGGGAACAAATAAGCATTCAATCCCAAACATATATAGATTTGTTTGTGGTCCATTCTATGTACAAGTATATAACTAGTCTTAATGAAAACTAACACTTAAACATATATTCAAAACATGAAGCATCAAAACAAAATAAAAGTCATCATGATAAAACTAAAACATGATTACTATGTAAATTCACATGTATTAGATTCATGATGTACATTATAATTTAAACAAAAAGTGAGAACACTAAGTATGGGTTCATATAAGCAAGTGTGTCTCAAATACTATACATGTATGTCAAGGATCTAATAAACATGGCATGTACATACTAATCCATAGACAATGAAAACATGCTATAAAACAAATGAATATGAAAGCATGTAAATAAATAATACGGAGTTAGGAATCGTTACCAAAACCTAGAAGGCAACTCTCCTTGTCTCCAAAACTTGGTGGTCCTCTCCACCATCTCTTCCCTTGAAAGTGATGCATCCAATAGATTTCCTTTAAGTACGGAACGCATCCACTCCAAGGTGTCTTCACTCTCACGTCATGTGAGAGCCCACACCTACATCAAATAAAGGAGGGGTGGTCTTTGGTACCCACATCTTATTGGGTCCATGGAGTTAGTCCCTTCTCTAACCCAAACAAATTTCTTGGCTAAATTTTCAACATGTAAACGATCATAGCAAAATTTAGCAAGATGCCTTTTCGGCCACAATGTGTACATGAGTACACATGAGCATACATGTGTTGATGGTGTCCGTGAGGAGCATATGTATGCCGTGGAGGGTGTGCATGCATAATAGATGGAACTGTTTCTTTCGAAACAAAGTTTCCAAACGTGTGTGGTTCATGGCACATTTGCTCATAGTGGAGCCAAAACAATCAATCTTCTTCTTAATCAAACAAATATCATCATTAATTTTAGAAGAAGTAGTGTGGCATGCAATAGGGAAGTGTGTGATACTACCCTAGCATGGCAAACATGTGCATCAATTTATTTTGTAAAACATTGTTTTTATCTAAACAAACATTCAACTCATTGAAATAGAAATAATCTTATTTTTCAAAGCAACATTCTCCTTTAAAACAAAATCAATTTTTGAAGTCAAAATTTCATTCTTCTTCAAAATAGCATGGCAATCATTTTTAGATTTAAAAATTCATTTTCATTAAGTGCAAGATCAAGTTGAGATTTTAATGAGTCCCTCTCATTATAGACCTCAACCTTTTCTTGCAAAACACAATCAAGTCTAGAATGCAAACACTTATTTTCTTTTTAATTTCTAGACTTTTCTTTTTCAAAAATCTTTTATATTTTCTATCAATTTTTCACACACAATAGATAGTTCTTCATTTAAGGCATAGGGATCAACATAATCATTTGAAGAACTAGCACAATCATTACTATCTAGGTGGGATTCCGAATGTACCTCAAGGAGTCATTCCCTTGGACCATGAAGCATTGTGGATCGGATTCTCCACTAGATTCCTCTTCTTGAATTTGAACTTGAAGCTTGGAGGTGTTGGTGGTTGATGTCAACTTGTTCCACACTGCAAAAGCGGAATCAAGATTAGAAACACGTAAAAGATATCTTTTGATAAAGTGCTTCTAATAGCCTCTAGAGCTTGTGCATTGGCCCCTATATGATTGCAATCACCAAGATAACATCTCTTGGTGGCCGCAAAGAAAACATGCAAACCTAGGGTCTTTAGGTACATGGACATCCTATACTTCCAAACATCAATGTTGGAAGGGTCAAAACTAGGTGGGGTCATGAAGTCCATGGTATAAACTAGATGTGTGCAAACAAGCAAATGCAAATGAGATTAGCAAGCAAATGGATCTCACTCCTAGGATGTTAAGCCTAAGTATCAGGAGCACTAGCTCTGATACCAATTGAAAAACACCTAGAGGGGGGGTGAATAGGTGTAAGTGCTAATCTAAGAAACTAAATGCAAACTAAGTGCGCTAAATGCGGAAGCTAATGCAAATCTTGCAACACACTTAATACAATCCACCAAGTGTAGCCGAATTCCCCTTGCGAGGCTCTGGACTAACTCCTCTTGATTCCCCTAGATATGGGTGAGGCGCTATGTGAAGCTCTTGTTGGATGAGTATAAGTGATGCACACACACAAGCAAGCCAAGCATATAATAGATATGACAATAAGAGATGCAAGGCACAACACAAGCAATATATGATATGGCAATATGAATTATGCTCAACACAAGAAAATATGATATGATATGAAGTATGATGCTTTGCACAATTATAAAGAGAGAGAGTTAGAGAGACAATGGATCACAACGCAAACACCAAGATTTGTTTCGAGGTTCGAGCACCTTGCTCTACATCCCCGCCTACACCACCGTGTAGGATTTCCACTATCTCAACTCCCACCGAGGGAACCTCTACGAAGAGGATTTCTTACAACTCTAGGAGTACCAAACTCCTCTCTCAAACAACCACCTCACAACCGAGGGGTAAGGCCCGTAGCCAATACAACAACCAATCCACACACCTCTACCGAAGAGGCTCACAACCAAACTCCACCTCTACCTAAGAGGGAGCAAACCAATACCACTCCGATCACCTCTACCGAAGAGGGATACAACAAATAAAGGAGGGTTACACACAAGAGGTTTACAACAACAACAACTCAAACTCTCTCTTTCTTCTTCTCTTTTCTTTTTCCACAAAAACAAGATCCTAATAGTTTAGGATAGATGATATGGCTCAAGTGTGGAATCAAAGTGTTTTGGAAACAAGCAACAAAGACAAACTAATTGGGAAGTCTCCTGTAAAAGATAGAAAATGCAAGATCAAATCAAAATCCCAAAACCTAGTTTTCTTTGATTTTTCCAAAAACCCAAAACAATAAAGATTAGAAGTATAAAGCCCAAAAACTTTTTTTAAAACTCTTTTAAACTCTTCAGAAAACCAGAAATTTTTCTCTTTAAAAACCTTAGCCAAAATCCCCAAAGAGATGGGGTTTATATAGCCCCTATACAAAACTAGCCGTTAGGCTGATGTGGCAGTTCTGACAGCCACCGGTCGACCGGTCCGGTCGACCGCCAACGGTCAAAAATGTGACCGTTGGGCACTAGCGGTCGACCGGCCCGGTCGACCGAAAAATCCCGAGAGCAGAGCTCTCACCTCGGTCGACCGACCCGGTCGACCGTTCTGTGCTTAACAGACGTGCACATCTGTGCACATCGGTCGAACGGATCGGTCGACCGGCCCTTTGGTGCGGTCGACGGCACGGTCGACCCGACCAGCCTGTCAGCCCAAAAACCAGGTCAGAAATTTAGGGAAAAATATTTTTACAAAAATCTTTTATCATTTCTGAAAATTCCATAAAACTTGTTTTATCATTTTATGTTAAAACATAAACATGTGATAAAAATTTCAAGACAATATATCAACATATCAATTCATTTTTGTGTCTTGCAAATTTTTATCAAAAACAAAAACCGGTATATTTTTATCAAACTTGATTTTTCCAAAACATGAATAGGGATATCAAAATAAGTTTGTTTACCAAGTTAAAGCATGTATGTATAATATAGAAAACATCTACTATACATATCCATATGTAAACTTGTTTTGATCAACTATTCATAAAAACCAAATATCAAATCATAAAACGTGTGTTTTGTGCACTTGAGCATATCAACTAAACTAAGCTTTACAAAGGATCTAAAAACTCTATCTAAACTAGGATACCTAAGTCTTCTTGTCGATCTTCCATCTTCAAGTAGACTCGGTCCAAACTCCGTGATTCTCCAAGTGCAAAGGTATGATCTTAAGCTTTGGCACCGGAATCATCATGAATAGCTTCTAATCATCTTGTTGAAGCTAATCACCAACTAATATCCTGTTAATGATCTGAAACTTAGACACAAGAAATATAGTGAAACATAACTACATGAGTGTTGATCATCATCAAAACTAGAGTGGAAGGCCATTGGGCCAACAAGAACCCACACCTATATCAAACACAAGAGGTGGGACTTTGGTACCCATTTTCTTTTGGGTCCACGGGGGTTAGCATTATTTGGAACCCAAACATTTTTATTTGCAAAATTTAAAGAATTTACTCTATCATAACAAAAGTTTGCTAAATGGCCTTTGCGGCCGCAATATGTACATTTGTACACTCTAGAATGCACATGAGAATGTGTGTGATCATGATGTGCAAATTGTGCATATGTATGCCGTGGGTGATGTTCATGAACATGTGGAGCTTGTTTCTTTTGAAACAAGGTTTCCAATCTATTATGATTAAATGCACAATTGCTCAAAGTTGAGCTCAAACAATCTATTCTATTTTTTAAAATTTGATATCATTTTTATTGATAGTAGCATGAAAAGCATGGTCAACAATCATTTTCCTTTTAGAAACATTTTCTTTTTCTTTTGAATTAATTTTTCTTTTTAAAGAGTTGTTTTCTTCCAAAGCAATTTTCTTTTCTTTTTCCACCAAAATAATCTTATTTTTCAAAATAGTATTTCCTTCACAAAGATCATTTAATTTAGAAGTCAAGGAAATATTATCCTTTTTCAACATATCATTTCTTTTGAAATGCATTCCAATTTATTTTGTAAAGAATCTTTTTCTTTTAACATGGAATCAAATTTATTTTCAATTTCTTATTATCCTTTTAAGCACCTCATATTTTTTAAAAAGTTGTTGACAAAATAATTCAAGCTCATCATAAGACATGTCAATATCTTCTTCTAGCTCGGATTCGGAATTTACCTCAAGGCGGTTATCCCTTGGACCATGTAGCACAAGTTGGAAGCATCACTTCCATCGTCCGAGTTGCTCCCCGCATAGTATTGCTCTTGTTCGTCAAGAGAGATTATAGTGTTCCATACTATAAAAGCCGAATCAAAATTAGAAACCCTAGATAAATATCATCATTTAGGGTAGATTTCAAAGCATGGATGGCTTTTGCATTAGTCTCAAGATATTTGCTATTTAAACAATAATAATCTTTAATAGTGGCAAAATAGACATGAATATCTAGGGCTTTGAGGTACATTGACATCTTAATTTTTCAAGTTTGGATGTTAAGAATATCAAACATGGGAGGTGACATGAAATCCATGTGTGTGTACAAATATTGTGATTAGCTATAAATGAGGATCTTTAACTCAAGGTGGCTAGACCCAAATCAAGAGCACCAAGCTCTGATACCAATTGAAATCACCTAGAGGGGGGTGAATAGGTGATTAGTTAATCTAATGGTGAATTAATGCGGAATTAAAACTATTTATGCAAACTAAAAATTATTATCCACAACACACGAAGTATAACACAAGAGTGTAGCCGGATTTCCCGTAAAGGGCTCTGAACTATCTCCTCAAGATTCCTCTAGATAAGAGTTGAGGTGTCGCTATGACTCTCTCGGTTGAATACAAGTGTGAGCAAATAATCCCCAAGCATATATCAATATAAGCACAAGTATATCAAGCAAGTAAAGATAAAGGCAATGTAGGCTTGCAAGATATAAACACAAGTGAGAGATAGAGAGAGCAATCGTAAACACGGGAGATTTGTTTCGAGGTTCGAGCACCCTTGCTCTACATCCCCGCCTTCAACACTATGAAGGATTTTCACTATAAACCGATCCCACCGGATCACTCAGTGCCGCAACACCTACAACGAGTTCACACTAGAACTCCTTGGACTCAATAGTCCCTCTCTTGTTCCTGCAAGAACTACACACCGCAAGCACACTACTCATCGAGGCCGCACCTCTGCACCGAGCTCTCACTAGAATTCGAAACAACGCGAACCCGCAAGTCCGCCTCCTCAAATACAAAGTAGAATACTTTGGTGATCACAACACTTTGATCACCTAAATCAACTCTCACAACAACTCTCCTATAGGAATGATATAGCAATGGAAAGCTCAAATATGTGTGAGAAAAACTAAGATTGAATTGGGGGTGAAAATCTCAAAGAATCATTTTTGAAAACCTCTTGATAAACTCTTCTTTTGATTTAGAAATATCTGCTCTAAAACATGTGAAGGAAACCACTGAAATAGGTAGAAAAAAACTAGCCCAAAAACTCTCTTGAAATCTTGTGGAAAAACAGTCCAAGGGAACCCCAATATATAGGCCTCCAAAATCTAGCCATTGGGGTCCAAATCAGCAATCTGGACTGCTGGCGGTCGACCACCCGGTCGACCGCCAACGGTCAGATTTCTGATCGTTGTGCCAGCGGTCGACCGTAAGCTGGCAAATGACCCAGTGGTCGACCGCCCGGTCGACCGGGCCATTTCCAGATAGCAAAGGCTCTCTGGCAGTCGACCGTGCGATCGACCGGCCCTTCGCTGTGCACGTTTGTGCACATCGGTCGACCGCCCGGTCGACCGACTTCTGGCTCGGTCGACCGGCCGGTCGACCGGCAGAAGGCCAGTCCAGCTGTTATTAGGGATAAAACCTTGTCATTATACCTTCAATAAAATCCCATAAATTCTCTAAAAATCTAAAAAAATAAGTTTAGTAATATACTTTGATATACAAACATATTTGAGTAAAAAATCAAAACATGTTACAAACATTTTGAATTATTTTTGTAATATAAAAGTTGTCTTAAACAAAAATCTGTATTTTTCCAAAATGATTTTTCCAAATTGAAAATTGATTTTTCGAAAACTCCTCCAAATATAAAAACAAGATATTCTAAACACTTTTGAAGCTCAGTGTGTATGGATATGATCCACTACATATATATGATGAAATATCTATGTTTTTGACATTAAGTTCTAAATTAAGTTTTGATAAAAACACATGTATATTTCTAAGTGTAAAAACCAAAACGGTATTTTCAAAATAAAAGTTCTTTTATGAAAACACATGTAAATCTTGTGTGTGAGTGTATATGAACTTGAGCAATCCACCAACTAATCTATCATTTACATTTTATCTAAAAATAAAATTATACAACAAACAAACCTAGACACAAGTCTTCTCTTGAAAAATTTTCACTTGAGAAACTTCTTCTTCTTGACTTGGTCCAAACCTTGATCCAATGAGCTAGACTCCTCTTGAGTACTTGATGCAAGCTTGATGCGCGAGCTCTTGAATCAACACGTGCTTGTAGGCTGTCTAAAAAATCATTGAAGACAAGTCTTCAAAAGCAGAGTCCCAAAACTCCAGACGCAGGGCTAATCATAGCCGTCACTGCCCAACACTGCAGCACCAAGGCGCGTGGGTCGAAACCCGCGTCTCAGCCAGCACTGCAGCACCAAGGGCGTGGGTCGAAACCCGCGTCTCAGCCGACACTGCAGCACCAAGGCGCGTGGGTCGAAACCCGCGTCTCAGCTGTAACTGCCCTGGTTATGGGGTCAATCACGGCCCACATAACGGGGAAAGTTAACCCCCATTATGGAGCGTTTTTAGGAGGCACGTTCGCCCCCGAAACCTCTATAAATAGCCCCGTTGCTATGGGAAAGGGGTCGGTCAATTTTTGGAGATCAAGAGAGAAAGAGAGTCTAACTTCTCAGCTAACTCGCTGCGTACAAGTTAGTCTTTGCCTATAATCTCTTTGAGATTTCTGGTCGACAGAGCTATGTTACTCCGTCCACCATCCGAAGAGAAGATCCCCAGAAGTTCTCGACGTTCACCCAGTCAACGGAAAACAAGATTCACTTTCCACCGCCACTTGAAGAACCCAGCATTAAACAAAGGGAGGATTCAAGATTCAATATCCTCCCTCCCTTGTAACTGGAGTATAAGTCCGTTGTAATTTTTCAATTGATTCAAGGAAACTTTACGCGAATTTTTCTCCCGTCAAACAAGAGATGGCGACTCCGCTGGGGAAGACTTTCGTTACTGACGAACAGCTTGTGGCGCAAGGTGACGTCCTCTACAAGGGGAAGACGGTCAAATCACTTGTCGTAGAATTCGACCAGGCAAAGTACGAGGAGTTCCTCTCCTCCGGCTCCAAGAGCCCAAAGGCCCGCGCCTACCGCAGGGTCTCTACGGGGACTTGCCCCGAAATCCGCTCTGAGCCTCTCTCAGAGGCAGCTGCTGTGAGGGATGTGGTGGCCAATCACGCCATGCGTGACACCCGCGCCAACGTCTCTCAGGAGACCCGCGTGGTCAAGTTCTCTGGTGTCCAGCCAATCCATCATCTTCCTCAGTACCAGGCCGTCGTTGGTTTCCCTCAACCCCCACGACGTAACCGGAACGCTGAGCGCCGACAGAGGAGGCGTGCGCGTCAATTGCAAGTTGGAACAAATGATCGTCCAACTGAGGCAGGACGCAAGGTTCAAACCGGCGTCTCTGCCGCACCACATCCGGCACGTGAAATCTGCGTTTGGCAGCCCAAACGTGATCAAGTTGGCTCTTCTGAAGCCCCATTCCCCAGACGCCAAGGCGAAACTCGCACTCTTTGTCGAGTACAAGAAGCACACGCCTCTAGGCGTGGGGCCCAGCAGCCTTGCATCTCTCAAGCGTCCCTGCCCCGACGTAATAATCAGCAACGCGATAGTCGCGTCTCTTCTCAGCAGAGGCGCCAGACGCGCGTCCTGAAGACGCGACGCAAGAGCTACGTTCATGCGCCCCGCGTCGCTGAACCCTGCGTCCTAGCTGTACAGAGCATGGATGCCTCCTGCCCTCGACATTACGAGGCTAATCTCTTTGATCCTCCTCCCACGGATCTGAGAGATTATTTGACGAAGAAAAGAAATGCTAATCGAATCACTTCGTCATGTTGCTGCGAACGGCTTATCACGATGCTCTCTGAGTGTCGTTGCAGTTTAGGTGCAAACCAGCAGTCTCTATTTAGACAGCTGACCCTGATTCCCCGATCAGCTAAAAGGAGTCATTCCCACAGGAGGAGGGTCTTCTCTGACACTGAATATCCCGAGCTCACTGCAAACATGGCAAGCAGGAGCAAAGGAAAATAACCTGCAGTCAGCTCCGATGAGTCTGACACTGAACCGGAAGGAGTGTACCGACACACTCGCACCCGGACCGGAGCAATCCCCTCGATTGACTACAATTCTCTAGTCCGGGGCATTGAGGTGAATGACTCGCATTCTGCTATTGCAGAGTCGCAGGCTTCAAACTCTTTCATGGAGAAAGAGGCCTACATATATATGACCAGCACTCCTGAGGAGACCGCCAGACGCTTGGAGCAGCAAGCCCAGGTCCAGAAGGAACAATTCGAGATGATTCGTGCTCAGCAAGAATCTATCGACTCCCTTAAGCAGATGCTCGCACAGTTGCTTGAAGACAAGAGGAAGTCAACCAACAAAGCCTCCTCTAAGAAGTCTAAAGGCAAACGAAAAGCGGGGGAAAGCTCATCTTCTGTACACATAGAGGAGGAAGAGCAACCTACTTCTGGTTCGTCTAAATCCTCGTCGCAGGAAAAGGACGACCGAGACTAGGGAAAGGTTCATTCTAAAAGAATGAATCAGTTGGAACAATGCCTTGAGGCCCTTACCAATCAGAAAGGCCTCCAAGAAACAGGAGTGGTCCGGCCATATCCGGCCGAGTGGGACCTGGTTCCATACCCGCCCAAGTTCAAAGCTCCAACTCTCCAAGCATTTGATGGGAAAGGTTCACCGAACCAACATATATACTACTTTAAATCCCAAACAGGGAATGTGGTAGATAATGATGCCATTCTGGCACGCTTGTTCATCGGCACCCTAAAAGGGCTTGCCTTTGAATGGTTCATGAAGCTCCCAGAGGGTTCCATTAAGAATTGGGGCGATTTGGAGAAGCTCTTCTTAACGCGCTTCTTTGAAGATGACTCGGAGGTCAACATGCCTACCCTTTTAGCCACCAAGCAGCGAAAGGGAGAGTCCGTTAAGTCTTTCGTAGAAAGATTTCAGAACGTAGCACTCTGATGTCCAAGCGGTATGACCCAGGCCACCCTGGTGGAAACATGCCGCCACAATCTCCAAACTTCGCTCCTTGCCCAAATAGGAGTTGCCGAAAGCCGCACCTGGAAGCAGTTGATCCAACAAGGTGAACAGGCTGAAGAAATCATCGCTCGGGTCAGGGTAGAAGAAAACAAACCCAGACCTAAAAGGTCAACGAGGCGTGCGCCAGACACATCCCTCCAAGCCAAACGGAAGGATAACTTGGCAGCAGAGACCAAATCCCCTGTCAAACCTTAACCGGTCAAGGGAAGTGGCTCTTCAAGCCAACCACGTGCCAACAAGCAGTATTCCTTCAAGGATGAACATGTCGACTCGCTCTTCAAACTACTCAAAAAGAGCAACCGACTGAAGCTTCCTGAAGCTAGGCGCCCTGAAGAAGTCGGTAAAACCGATAATCCCAGCTACTGCATGTATCACAGGATGTTGGGACACCCCACCAAGAGCTGTTATGTCTTCAAGGACATCCTTCAGGCTCTGATTGACGCGGAGGTATTAAAACTCCGTCCAGAGCAGAAGAAGGTGGCGGCCAATATGACGTCATTTCTCCAGTTTGGAAGGCAACCTCCAACACCCTCTGGAGTAGTCCCTGTCCCAAGAGGAGAGCTGAGAATGGTCAATACAGACCCTCACCAACAGCAAGAGAAGGGCCTGGTACCCGTTTTCACACCTCGGGGAGAAGTCATGTGGGTTCATCCCGACCTTGTGGATGGCCAGCAATGGACCACTGTAACCAGCAGGAAGTCCAAAGGCAAAACAAAGGCTACATCCTGTAATGTGGTATGTGCCTCTTCTCGGGAAACGGAGACTGATGTTCCCTCACTGACCGATTCAGGAGAGGAGACGATAGTCCTGGCCACAGAACCCAGTCAACTGGTGGCGGAAACCCGTTCGGGGCAGTCATATTTGAAAAAGTATGACGAAACGGCGGCAACTTCTCTAAGACCCGCTGCAGAGTCAGCCATGCTCTCCACAAAGCAACCTGTGGAGAAACAGAAAGAGCTTCGGTTTTTCAGAGTTCTTTCGAAAGACGTAGCAGAAGGATCCACAGCACCTTACCGCTTTGATGTCCTGGCTCAACTGGCCAACATCCCGGCCCGGATTACTCTTTATGAGCTTCTTAGGCTATCGAAGTCGACCAGAGAAGCTCTACAAGAGGCCTTGGCTAATGCTGAGGTTTTCATGACCCAGGTGCCGATCGGACCAAAGGAGGAAGATGTAGAGGACTGCCTCCATACCTCCCAAAATGCTCCCTGCATCACCTTCATGGCAGACGATATGCAAGTCAAAGGGAAACATGACCGACCCCTTTACTTTGCAGGGTATATTGGATCATCTGAAGTCAACCGCATTCAGGTAGATCCCGGGTCCGCATTGAGCATTATGCCTCGCCGAGTCATGCAACATCTCGGGATTCCTACTCACCGTCTGAGCGCCACCCAGACTACTATTTATGGGTTTAATGCCAATAGTACCCGTCCAATGGGGAAGGTCAAGCTCAAATGTCAGATCGGAGATCTAAGGTCGGAAGTGACATACTACGTCATAGATGCTGACACCTCCTACAATTTGCTGCTGGGACGGCCATGGATTCATCGTAATTCTATCGTTCCTCTACTCTCCACCAAGTCATGAAATACATTGACATGAGTGGAAAGGTGCGAACGTTGATTGCCGAAAGGCATCCGTTTAAGGGAGTTGAGAATTATTTCACAGATTCTCTCCTATACCAAGACTCTGTGGAAACAGATGAAATCCCGCAACCAGAGGAGCCCGACTCTGGCAATGAAGCCGACACCGAGCCGGAAAAGGAAGAATGCATGTGGGGGCTAGATCTATCTGTAACGGGCAGTAATAAGCTCGATGTTGATAATACCTCCGATGATATAGGCGGATGGTATATTAATGAAGACTTAGATATGGCGTATTTCTCTGTGTTTGCTTCTGAATTCAGTGCCGTCAGACACTAGCACCAAAGTGGATGATGATCTCTGGTCGGCAATGGATGCCTTGACATCATTGCATGTACCGGTGAAATCATCCTTCGAAGCATATCGAGACGATGGTAATGCGCCAAAGGCCAAAGACCAATTCTTTTCGGACGAGTTGAATCCGAACCAATGACCCGTGAAGAATCAGAAGGCGAACAGGAATCCCTCAGTTCGGTCATTATGAGCCAAAGGCACTCAGAATGATGGGACGCATGGGGTATGATCTAACAAGCGGACCAGGGTTGAATTTCGGCAAAGGAAGGAGAACGCTACTTCGATCTTTTGTGCCGAAAGGGAAATCCCCTGATTATTATCATCAAACTCGCAGAGGGTTGGGCTATGTATTAACTCCAGCTCCATCAACCTCTGACTCTGAAGAGTCATTATATCATAATTACTCATCAGGTACGTCATCATGGGAGTCCGATGTTAGTATCGGCAACATCTTCAGAGAACTTTCAGTGAACATGGTTTCAACAAGCCACCTGGAAGACAGAGATGAAGAAATGATCCAATCCGATACAGATCCTTGGATCAAATACTTAAATACTCTGTGGGATATTCGATTTGAGCAGCGCGAGCCACCAACAGAAGATAAGGTCGTTCAAATCAATCTAGGAGATGAGGCTAATCCTAAGCCCATCTTCATAAGCGAAGGCCTATCACCTCCCGAGAAAAAGGATTTAATATCTTCGTGCAAGAGTATATAGACGTCTTCGCCTGGAATTACGAGGACATACCTGGACTTGATCCCCAAGTGGCTCTGCATCGCCTCAACATTAATACGGACAAAAAGCCCGTCAAGCAACAACAACGACGGTTCCGTCCAGAAATAATGGAGGCAATTCAATCAGAAGTCAGAAAGCTTATAGACTCTGGCTTCATTAGGGAAGAACAACATCCTGATTGGGTAGCCAACATCGTCCCCGTTGCTAAAAAGAACGGAAAGATCCGAATCTGCATTGATTTTCGTGATCTAAACGAGGCCTGTCCCAAGGATGAATTCCCACTGCCAATCACAGATGTCATGATTGACAATACGTGTGGATTCGAGCGAATGTCCTTCATGGATGGATTTTCAGGATATAATCAAATCAGAATGTATCCTGACGACGAAAAACATACCTCTTTCAGGACACCACTGGGGTATACTGCTACACCGTCATGCCCTTCGGACTGAAGAATGCAGGGGCAACATATCAAAGGGCCATGAATGCCATTTTCCACGAACACATGCGCAAAATGGTGGAATGCTATGTTGACGACATCGCAGTAAAAAGCCGCGCTAAGGGTGATCATATAACCGATCTAAAGGTTGTTTTCGACATCATGCGGGCCCATCAATTGAAGATGAACCCCACCAAGTCCTTCCTGGGGGTGGCCAGTGGCAAGTTCCTAGGGTTTTAGTGACTTCCACAGGAATTCATTTGGACCCAGAAAAGGTTCGCGCTATCCAGGAGATGCAACCTCCGAGAAATCTCAAGGAGCTCAGGGGATTGCAAGGACGATTGGCGTACATCCGCAGGTTTATCTCAAATCTCTCCGGAAGATACCAACCCTTCACCAAATTAATGAAGAAGGGTGTTTCATTCATTTGGGATGACGCTTGCCAGCAAGCATTTGAGGAAATTAAGCAGTACCTCACGCAACCGCCAGTCCTTGCAGCTCCGGTATCCGGAAACCCTTTCCTGATATACGTCCGAGCGATGGATCATTCTTTAGGAGCTCTACTAGCTCAGAATGATGATCAAGGACGAGAGCAAGCAATCTACTATTTGAGTAGAACGATGATCGGGGCCGAACATCGATACAACCCGATCGAGAAAGAATGTTTTGCATTGGTGTTCGCTGTTCAGAAAATGCGACACTATTTGGTAGGCCAAACTATAAATGTCATATCAAAAGTCAACCCCTTGAGGTTACTCATGACAAAGCCTTCATCATTGAACGGCCGGCTGGCAAAATGGGCTATATTGCTATCCCAATATGAAATGCATTTTTTACCACAAAAAGCCGTGAAGGGACAGGCGGTGGCAGATTTCCTAGCTGAGCATCCAGATCCGAGGGCAACCAAACTTTACGACGATCTCCCAGACGAAGTCTTTGAAGCCTGCCTGACCCAGACATCCTTTGAAGGGCAAGTGTGGCAACTTTTCTTTGACGGTGCATCGAGAACAAGTCCCAAAGGACATATAGTGGCAGGAGTAGGGGTAGTACTCGTTTCCCCACAGAACTATGTGATTCCTCGAGCCGTCTCGTTAACCGAGCCTTGCTCCAACAATGTAGCGGAGTACAATGCCCTCTTGATTGTGATGCAACTCGCCGATGAGATTGGCGTTAAAAATCTCGAGGCATATGGTGACTCCAAGCTCATCATCAGCCAGGTTCGTAGGGAGTACGAAGTCAGGCATGAAGATCTAGTACCCTATTACAACGCAACTGTCCGCATGGCCGAGAGGTTCACGAACTTTTATATCGACCATGTACCACGCAAGCAAAACGCGCATGCAGATGCACTGGCATCTCTCGCTGCCTCCTTGGCTCTTCCGGCTGGAGCAGTAGAAAAGATATTTGTCCACAGTCACGACCTGTATTGCCCGAGAATTGCTCCTTAGGACTGCTAGGAGCCAAAGGGAGATTGTCAAGGCAAAGAAGCGCTGGAGTCGTCAACCGGTCCAGAGCCTAGAGACTGGCGATTCCCCTATATTGATTACGTCTTGTACGGCATCCTGCCCGAAGACACCAAAGAAGCGGCTGCCATTCGAAGGAAAGCCCCCAAATTCTACTATAATGCGATTACGCGAACATTGTATCGTCGATCGCATGACGGGATCTTGCTCCGCTGCCTTTCACCAAAAGAGGCACAGGAGGTATTGAAAGAAGCCCATGATGGTATGTGTGGAGCCCATCAACCCGGTCCAAAACTTGCATACCGACTCCAAAGGTTAGGATATTATTGGCCTAAGATGATCGCTGACGCCATCACTTATGCCAAAAGATGTCACGCCTGCCAAGTACATGGTGATTTCATCCATCAAGCGCCAGGGTACCTCCACTCTACAACCTCTGCCTGGCCATTTGAAATGTGGGGGATGGATGTAGTTGGCCCTATCAGCCCGCCATCATCAAAAGGACATCGGTTTATTTTAGCAATAAACGATTACTTCTCCAAATGGGCTGAGGCCTTTCCTTTAAAGGAGGTGAAGTCATCTGATGTGATCAAGTCGTGAAACATCACGTCATTTACCGTTTTGGGGTACCTCGACGAATTGTCCACGACAATGGGCCCCAGTTCATCAGTCAGGCTTTTCAAAGGTTCTGCGCTAAGTTCAGAATCCAGAGTGTGTCCTCAACGGCATACTACCCCGCCGCTAATGGTCTCGCAGAAGCTTTCAACAAGACCATTGGCAAGCTTCTCAAGAAATTCGTCTTGAAAAGCCAACGTGACTGGGACGACAAGCTGGGTGAATGCTTATGGGCTTATCGCATAACTGTTCGAACCCCAACTAAAGCTACGCCATTCTCTTTGGTATACGGGTGTGAAGCCGTGCTTCCACTGGAAATCCAAATTCCATCTCTACGCATCGCCTTGACAGCAGAGATGACAAATGAGGAGAAGCATCGACAGCGACTCCAAGAATTGGAAGCCTTAGATGACAAACGTCTGCAGGCCCAATAGCAAATCGAGCTTTACCAAGCTCGGATTTCCAGAGCCTTCCACAAGAAAGTTAAAGTGCGGACTTTCAAGAAAGATGATCTTGTCTTAGCTGTCAGAAGACCTATGGTGATGACACATAAGACAAAAGGAAAATTCCAGCCCAAATGGGAAGGACCATTTGTAGTAGAGTCAGTCTACTCAAATGGATCATATCGCCTCATAACCTCAAATGGCGATACACTCATGATGCCGATCAATGGCAGGTTCCTCAAGAAGTACTATCCTTAATAGTACTCCTCCACCGATCAAGTTAAAAGTACACCTCTAATCAAAACAAGAAGAGCTTCTTCATTAACATCCGACGCCTCCGACGGCTAAGGATAGAAGAAAATGTTGGCTTCTAAGCCCAACATAAGTCTTCGACAACTCACTATGCTGAGGGGAATAGAATGGCCAGCCCAACTCAAACGGTAGTTGGTAAAGGCACCTCAAATCCGTTGACAGCTAAGGGTTTGCTAAAAACCCTGGGTTCGAATGTTCCCATCTTCATTAACATCCGACGCCTCCGACGGCTAAGGATAGAGGAAAATGTTGGCTTCTAAGCCCAACATAAGTTTCGACAACTCACTATGCTGAGGGGAATAGCATGGCTAGCCCAACTCAAACGGTAGTTGGTAAAGGTACCTCAAATCCGTTGACAGCTGAGGGTTTGCTAAGAATCCTAAGTGGATGTAGTTCCACTCTTTCCTCCAAAAATCCCTTACCAATTCTCATCCACAGAATGGTAGGTCTACAAAATACAATCATTGCTACGTTAACACTATACCTCTGGTAATGAAAATTTTCAATACTCCTTGTCGAGTACAAACTTTACTTGTCAACTCTACATGGAACAGCAAAACTTCAAATTTGCCAAGTTAACACTATACCTCTGGCTCTTCAAACTTCACTTGTCAATCTCATCAATAGAATGACAGGTCCTCAAATTGCTCTTATCATGAGTCAATTACTGTCAAGTTAATACCACACCTCTGACAAATTACTGTTTAAGTTAACATCACACTTCTAACAGTAATCAAGTTGCTGCCAAGTTCAATATTAAACCTCTGACAGTCACCTTCCTTCAGACTTCCATATCGAAGCTGAAATGAACGATGCAAAGTTAACACTACACCTCTAGCATCCAGGTCATTGCTAAGTTCAACAATACACTTAGGACCATGACTTTCCCTCGGACTCCCTTGTCAGAGTCGAGATGACCAATGCCAAGTTCAACATTACACCTCTAGCATTACCCTCACTGCCAAGTTAAATATCACACCTATGACAGTGGCACTTTCAGTTTCCCCAAACAAAACTGAAATGCTTTTGAGTCAAGTTAATATCACACCTCTGACTCACATTCTTGTCAAGTTAACATCACACTTCTGACAAGACTACATTCAACCCGTTAAGTTAATATCACACCTCTAACGGTAAAAACTTTCCTAGATCCTCCGCGAATCTAGTCCCACTTGTTATTCTCGTCAACAGAACAACAAGTCTACCTAAAAACATTGTTAGGTTAACATTACACCGTTAACAGTGTTTTCTTTAGATCCCCAGCTGATCTTAATCAAGTTAATCCCTAACCTCTGATAAAAGCTCATCTTCCCTGGGGGTACGAGTTCCACTTGTCACTTTCCTTTATAGAGTGGCAGGCCCACAAAAATTATCTTATCCCTTGTCAAGTTAATATCACACCTCTGACAGCATTGTTGAGTTCCTGAAATCGGATCTCTCTTTACAAAACTTGACTCGTTAAGATTATCATCATAATTTTGACAGGTCAAAGGCTCTTTACTTCTATTCGTCTGACTTTCAATACAAAAGGGAGTTCAAGACAATGGAAGGAGACAAAAAGAAATGTGTCGCTTTTATTTATATCAACATATGAAAGTGATACAAAACGCTCTCTTATACAATAAGATTGAGTGTTACAATAAAGAAGTACAAAGAAGTTCCTCTCTCTCTCTCAAAGGTTGCACTCACTCCTTGAAGCTGCTCACAACTCCAAGTACAAGATGTTTGGAAGGGCGCCAAAATAGGATTGAACACTGTGGCGACGATCGGAAGCTGATTGCACCACGATGCATGATGTAAACATTGAAAGAGCCCATCGTTGACCAAGAACAATGGTGTTTTTGAGGTCGAAAGGCAGCAGAATCTTCTGATTCCACCTGACCATCCGAAGTGGCGGGGTATGATCCTTCGTTGATGAACATCTCCACCACCAGAAAGTCATCCAATGAGCATGGAATTCTTATCGATGTCACTTCTGGGGTAGGTGAAGGGAGAATCCAAGACCATACCCACCACTATATCCACCGCCATCTTCACTCTGACCATGCCATGCCAAGAAGCATGACCGATGCATTGAATCCAAAGAGATCTTGGCGGGTGTCAGGGCCCATGACTTCTTCCCCAGTGGTCGACCATCGAACAAGTTCGCTGGCCGATATATTCTCCCAAAGGCCCAGCGAACATGAAAAGGGATGATTAAGCCTACCTGCAAAAAGCAAAAGTTAGAAGATCTGAAACTTAATATATTTCAATAAGAAAAATTAAGTAACAGACACAGCTATTGCGGAAAACTGCAGACACAGGAATGACCCGCGCAGTGAACCTAACTTCTGCGGCGGCAGAAACAGACGCGATCAAAGCTGTGATACACACAGAAGTCAAACGCAGTCTGGTTTTGCATCCGCGTCTAAGGTATGAGGCACGAAAAGAATCAGATGCGAAAATTGCCGTCTCCCTGTTCAACGAACAGGGGTTGCAAAATTCAGGGCTGAAAATTTCATGGCAGACCAAGAAGTCATACCCGCAGCAACCCCCATTAAGGGTTGAACTTTCTGCACCAAGGCGCGGATATAAAAGGTGCTCAAGGAGATGCTTCTTGATCTTGAAATCACTTGACAGTGATAATCTTCTGGAGAGATTGAACAGAAGCATGATAGCTCTGGGTCATCGTCATCCATGGAAGCAAGTCCCAGATACAAGTCCTTGAAGAGAAAAGGCAGAATCGCTCAGAGCATTCGCTCTCAAAGGAAAGCAGTCTAAGTAATGGACTGCTAAAAGGAGAAGCTGATCCCTATTTATAGGAAAACCACAAAGCCTATGATTAATGGCTCGCTAATCAGAACCGTCAGCCTTAATTCTTGCACGAATGTCAAAGCCCAATAACGGGCTGACGCGTGGACTATCGCTTCGGGAAGCATCGAAGACGCGAGGCTCCAACCGCCAGCGTCGATTTGGCATTTAAAGGCATTAATGCCTGAACCCAATGAAGGGCTGACGCGTGGACCACCTCTTCGGGAAACATCGGATGACGCGAGTCCCCAATCGTCAACGTCGACTTGATATTTAAAGATCCCACGAAATCTTTATGACAAGCTGCATGTAACCCTGGGAAGTTGCACCAAACGCAGGCCCGAGAGCCGCGTCCAGGAACTGGCGTTCAGACCTTACTTCTGCAATTCAGTTCAACAGTATACTGGCACAAGCAGACGACTGCTCACCCCTGGTTTAAAGTATACCAACGACAAACTCAAAGCATCGGGGAAGTTTAGACTGTGTATCTAGACACTTACCACGATCATTTCTGGCGGCTTTAAAGGGTTCCACAGTACACTCACGAAGACCATAGTCCAGACAAGATCAAGCTCAGAGCATTGTCAGTCCAACCACGAGAAGGGCGAATTCAGCTAAAGTTCAAAGTATTTCGAAATCCGTCCCAGCCAACCGCGGAATATCGAAAACTTTGGAGGGGGTTCTGTAGGCTGTCTAAAAAATCATTGAAGATAAGTCTTCAAAAGCAGAGTCCCAAAACTCCAGACGCCGGGCTAATCATAGTCGTCACTGCCCAGCACTGCAGCACCAAGGCGCGTGGGTCGAAACCCGCGTCTCAGCCAGCACTGCAGCACCAAGGCGCGTGGGTCGAAACCCGCGTCTCAGCTGTAACTGCCCTGGTTATGGGGTCAATCACGGCCCACATAACGGGGAAAGTTAACCCCCATTATGGAGCGTTTTTAGGAGGCACGTTCGCCCCCGAAACCTCTATAAATAGCCCCGTTGCTATGGGAAAGGGGTCGGTCAATTTTTGGAGATCAAGAGAGAAAGAGAGTCTAACTCCTCAGCTAACTCGCTGCGTACAAGTTAGTCTTTGCCTATAATCTTTGAGATTTCTGGTCGACAGAGCTGTGTTACTCCGTCCACCATCCGAAGAGAAGATCCCCAGAAGTTCTCGACGTTCACCCGGTCAACGGAAAACAAGATTCACTTTCTACCGCCACTTGAAGAACCCAGCATTAAACAAAGGGAGGATTCAAGATTCAATATCCTCCCTCCCTTGTAACTGGAGTATAAGTCCGTTGTAATTTTTCATTGATTCAAGGAAACTTTACGCGAATTTTTCTCCCGTCAAACAGTGCTAGCTCCAAAACTTGACTTTAAATCCTTTGGTGAAGCTAAACACCAACTCAGATCTTGATCAAATATCTGAGACTAATTTAAACACAAGATCATTAGTACTATAACTATATGAGTTAATCATCATCAAAACTAAGTGATGAGCCTGAAAGTACACCTAGAGGGGGGGGTGAATAGGTGTACGGTTAATCTATGACAAATAATGCAGAATTTAAAAACTAACTTGCAACACACTTAGTGTGACCAAAGAGTGTAGCCGAATTCCCGGTGAAGGGCTCTGGGCTAACTCCTCTTGATTCCTCTGAATAAGAATTGAGGTGCTATATGAAGCTCTCTTGGTTAAACACAAGTATGGCACACAAACAACACAAACATGTATATGATATGACAATATGATGCAATGCACAATGTAAGAGAGAGAGTAAGAGAAAGTGGATCAAACACAAACAACAATATATGTTTCGAGATTCGAGCACACAGCTCTACGTTCCCGCCTTCACACAGAAGGATTTTCACTAACTTGTCCACACAGGACTTCCCACACAGGGAACCTCCACTGAGGATTTGGGGCAAATATAACTTGGGAGTACACAACTCCTCTCTCCAACAAATACAACCTCTACACTTAGAGGCAAGGCACAAAGCCAAACAACTATCAACCTCACACTTGAGGGATAAGGCACTTAGCCAAACAATGATCACCTCACACTTGAGAGATTCCAACACAATCTCCACTTCTCACTAGAGGGAGTCAAATACCACTTCCACAATCATCTCTCACTAGAGGGATTTTAACTCAATCACCTCTCACTAGAGGGATATCACAAAGATGGAAGGTTTATAACTTGGTGGTCTAACAACCACAAATCAATTTTCTCACTAAAACAAAGATCCTATAGATAGGATAGAATGATAAGCTCAAGTGTGAGAAATCAAGGTGTTTGGAAATCAAAACACAAAGAAAAATACTTGAGAAATCAATTAGAATTTGATAGAAATGAAGAACAAAACAAATATCCCTAATCTCTATTTTTCTTTGATTTTTCCAACCCTTGAAAACAAATAAAGATGAATCTTTCTGGCTTAAAAACTCTTTTGAAAACTTATATTAAAACACTAGAGAAGATGAAAATTTTGGCTCTTGAAAATCTTGTTGAAAACAATCAAGAAATGGAGTATTTATACCCTCATTTCAAATTTGCCCTTGGCAGCTGAAAAGGGCCATTTTGCCCTTCCGGTCGACCTGCCGGTCGACCGGCCAACGGCCACATTTTTGACCGTTGAGCCCTTCGGTCGACCGCCCGGTCGACCGGGACTGGATCCAGAGAGCAACGTCTCTCTGGCCGGTCGACCGCCCGATCGACCGAGCTGATACAAAGAGCAGAGCTCTCTGCCGGTCGACCGGGCCATTTCCAGAGAGCAGAGGCTCTCTGGCGGTCGACCGGCCCAAACAGCCTGGCTGCATGCACGTTCTGTGCATGTCGGTCGACCGGCCCGGTCGACCGCCCACTGCTACGGTCGACCGGTCCGGTCGACAGGCAGTCAGCCAGTCCATCTAATTAAGGATGAAAAACTTGGGTTTTTATCTTTGATTAAATTCTATAAAAACACATAAATTCCACAAAAATCAGTTCATGTTATATCTTTGAAATACAAACATGTTTGAGTAAAAATCAAATCATGTTACAAACATTTTGAACCATTTTTGTGACATGGAAAATTTGCCTTAAACCAAAAACTGTATTTTTCAAAAATAGAATTTTTGAAATGGAAATCCGATTTTTCCAAAACTCATGTAAATACAAAAACATGATATATAAACAACTTTGAAGTATATAGTATATGGATAAAATCCAATATACATGTAAAGAATTATATCTATATTTTTGACATTAAATCCAAAAATAAGTTTTGTTAAAATACAAAACTGCAAACTCATGAAGTAGACTATCAAAATAAGTTTTTCTAAATAGATGAAGCATATATGTATATAAATCAAATCTTATATACATTAAACCATGTAAACTTGTTTTGATTCTATCTATTCATGAAAACCAAGATCGGTTAAACTGAAAAACCAAAACATGAAACTTGTGTGTGTATTGTGAACTTGAGCATATCAATACTATCTACCTTTAACACAAGATCTAGACAATCTTAAACTAAAACAACCTGAAGTCTTCTTGTAGAACGCCGTCTCCAAGTCGACTCGATCCAAACGTGATCCACCGAGCTTGACTCCAACTGAGTGCTAGATGTGAACTTGACGCTCGAGCTCTTGAATCACCATGTGAAAGATCCAAAAACATCCTTGTTGAAGCTAATCACCTACTAATATCTAGATCAAAAATTTGAAACTAAATATCACAAGATTATTAGTAAACTATAACTACATGAGTTAATCATCATCAAAACTAGAGTGAAGGGCCTCTGGCCAACAGAGCCTTTGGGCCAACATAAAGTGGTCGCGTGCTGTCTAGACTCTTACCGGCACACTTCCCAGAAACTCTAAGAAAAGATTTCTTATAATTTTCTTTTTAATTACTTGTAATTTTCTTCGAAAATTTTGTAAGTTTTCTCTTTTGAATTTTCATTGAAAAACACACCTTCCTCCCCGCCTCATCCCCCTGCTCCCCGCGCGCCCCAGCTCCCCATCTCACCCTGCTCCCTACCCACCCACCCCCGTCTCCTCGTGAGCACTGCCCCTCTCCTCCCCCTATCTCTGTTCAGCTGATTCAAGCCGAACAAAGGTATTCCTATTCTGCCAGAGTCGGTCAAACAGAGGTCAGGGGAGGGAGGGAGAGAGAGTGATCAGGGGGAGGGGTCGGTGCTTGCGAGGAGGAAGGGAGTCACCAGGGAAGGGAAGGAGGCTAGCGGAGCGTAGAGGGGAAGATGGAGGAAGAATGGGGGGAGAGAGGGGCACTCTGGTCATTTTTAAAAAATTGATGTGTGCCTTAATCACTTTGGGGAGCAGATATTGCCACCCAAAAAAATGAGGAAGGCACCCCTAAATAATTACAAATGTGCCATTATATTTTTGGACAACTACTCTCGTGGAAAAGACTAAAATGCTCCTTCTTTTCCTTCTCCTTCTTCTTCTTCCTCCTCGGCGAATGGCGACGAGCCCTGCCAGCGCTGCCCCTCCCCCTCCCCTCCCCCACCTTCGGCACCGCCCTCCAACGCTCCTCCCATGTCTCTTTTCAGTCGGAATGGCTAAACAGCGGGGGGAGCGCCGGGGAGGTCGGGAAGGGAGGTGTTCACTGGCGAGGGGAGGGGAAGGGAGGGAGAGGAGGGGGAGTGGAAGTTGGAGGGCCACGGGCGAGGGGTCGGGGAGGAGGAGGATGATGGCGAGGAGAAGAAGAGGGCATTTGAATCTTTTGGGATGCCTTTATCAACATGGTGGGTGCCTTGATCTAGAAGGTGGCTTAATCTAATGGATTCCCCATCAATTGGGGGATCGCAATGTTTTCCCATTATATGCGCTTTGAATACGCTCAAATTAAAATTCCATATACCCTAGTATTCTATTTCTGGTTATTCTGCCGACAGGTGGCTTTTCCCATTCCATGAAGAATAAATTATCTGATACCATGTTAAACCCTGAATCTCTTACTGCCCTCCGCTCTCTCCTGCGCTCCAAAATTCAGCTCAATCACCCCTCGGCCATGGCGATCCCAGCGATAAGGGTGCCTCTGTCTTCCGGACCCCTCTACTCCTCAACCACTCTCAGGTTCGCTTTGCCCCCTAAGTTTTTTGATTCATTGAATTTTGAGTTCTTTTTTCTAGGTTTTATTTTATTTTATTTTCTTCTTGCAACTGGAAATCAGAGGATTGCAATTTCTTAATTGCAGTTGCCTGCTGTGAGAACGAATATCGGATTTAAAAAGCTCGGTGGGCGCTCGAGGGGTATTGCTGTTTTTGCTCGCTATTCGCAAGCTCCAGATTTTTCTACTCGCATTCAAGGTACGCCTCCAATACTTATTATTGCTCTGCGTTGGGGAATTTGTGAATTAGTTGATTCCGATCCACTTATAGCCCATGATGGTGTAGAAATTTCGAATAAACAGAAACATGGTGGGGAGGGCTTAGAATTACCTCAGCGAAAGCAGTAGTAAGTTCAATCCCGTTCCCTATGATCGTCTCGATCCTCGACGGTAGGTGGACATTACAAGAACAGTCACCCTTGATCCATAGTTCAAGTACCCAATGGAATACTCTTTGGTGGATTGAGAGCGAGAATGCATGAGTGAGAATGCATGTTATTGTCCATTATGTGCGAGTGAGAGATGTAGGAATAAAAGACCCGCTGGGCAGGCTGAGACTTTATTGGGCGTCCATAGTCGGCTAGACGCAATATAAAAGATCTCATCAAGATAAAATAAGATAATCTTGATTTGAAATTCCAACCAACAAGATCTTTGGAGATAGAGTTATAATCTAACAATAATTATCAAGATTTAGATCAATCTTGATTTGAATTTCAACTATCTCTTAAGATCTTGTTTGTTGGAGATGAGGATTACAACCTATCTCCTAACCGCTATATAAACCCATAAGATCTAGAATGTGGGTAAAAGTTTTTCTTTCACAGAAGAAGTTTTTCTTCTACTAAAGAGTAAGGGATCATCATCTCTTCTCTCCCAATCATAAAGTGATTTCATTGGGTACTTGAACCGTGAATTCAAGGGTGACTGTTCTTGTAACGTCCACCTACCGTCGATGATCAAGACGACCACAAGGAGCGGGATTGAACCTACTACTGCTGCTTCCGCTGAGGTAATTCTAATCCCTCTCATCCATGTTTCTATTTATCCAAAATTTCTATATTGATGTTACATTTTTTTGGCAAAATCACAGAAAATTGCTCTAGGTTTCGATAATTTTCCCGCATAGATGCCATTTTCTAAACTCCTTTTTGCGAAGGAAACTTCTAGTGAGTCATTTGACAAGTTTATTGAATTTAGTCACTGGTAGGCACTTAAATGCACTCAAATTTCTAGAATCTGCAGTAACCAAATGGCCATTGAATTTTAATATCATTATCGGGAGGATTTGTTTAAGTCCACATTTGGATTTCTTTAACTTGAACACTCGATGACCTTTGCCATCAATAGAGAATCATTCAGGTTTGTTCAATGCATACCTCTTCTTGAGGATTTCCATTCAAGTATGCCGTTTTCATATGCACTTGAGTAGCTTTAAGTCATAATGAAGCTACAAGAGCCATGACTATTCTAAAAGAGTACTTCATATAAACTGGAGAGGTGTCTTTCTGGGTGCCTTACCCACAAGCCTAATTTATACCTTCCCCTTTTCTCTTTAAAGTCCCTTTAGTCTTGAATATCCATTTGCATCCGATTGGTTTGACTCCTTCAGGTAAAGGGACAAGATCCTCTTCATGGTTTTTATCCATGGAGTCAAGCTCTTCTTTCATTGCATCAAACCACAATGAGGCATATTCACTATCATTGCCTGTGAAGAGGTAATATGACCACTTAAATCTTCATCGTTGGGCACTTGAAGATACATTAAATAATCAGCTTGAATAGAAAACCTCCTTATCCTTGTAGATCTCCTAATCCTACCTATTGATGTTCATTATGAGGTTCTCGGACAAGTTGTGGTGGCTCTTTATAAAGTGGTTCAATAATAGGTGGTTCTTTCTGAATTGTTTCATCCAAGATAACCATAGGTTTAACTACATTATTATCACCTATGGATATGAAATTTGTATCCCATGAATTCTCAATCAATTTCTTGAGGCGATTTACTCCTAATATAGTCATATTCAAGGAATCTTGTATCTTGTTTTAACAACCTTTGGTGCATGGGATGGACGATAGAATTTGTAACCCTTCGACCTCTAAGGGTAACGAACAAAATGTCCACTTGTTGTCCTATGGTCAAAAGTTTTTCTTGTGGGATGTATAATTTAGCTTCAACAAGACAACCCCATATGTGCATATAGTTAGGTGTTGGTTTTCTACTTGTCCATACCCCATAACTGATAAGGCATTTTTTGGACAACCTTAGTAAGAACTTTATTTAGCACGCACTATGTTATCTTTAAAGCTTCACCCTGTAAACATAAAGGATGGTAGAATGACTAAGCATTACCCAAACTATTTCTTTAAGCTTATGATCCCTTGTGTTAGGTACACCATCTTGACTTGCTGTACATGCATTGTGTGTTAAGGTACTATGCCTTCATCTAGGAAAATTCTTGCTGATGGTCCCTCTGTTTGTCCCATTTCTGTGAACCTACTATAATATTCGCCATCTCTTTCAGATTTAACCATCTTTATCCCTCTACGGTTTCTCTCTTTTTTATAATCCTTCAAGGCTTGAATACTTGTAGCTTATCATATAATAAGTAAAGATACATGTAGTGTAAATAGTCATCGATAAAGGTAATAAAATATCTTTCGCCTGTCCAACATGGAGAAAATGTCCACATACGTCCCTGTACACAATTTCTAGTGTCCCATTACTTCTTTCAGCAGCCTTTAGAGGTTGTTGATCTACTTTGCCTTTATGCAATCCACACATGTACTAAAGTCAGAGTCTAGACGTCTTGCAACCCTCTACTTTACCAATCTCTGGATTCTTTCGTTTGAAATGTAGTGAAGAGTAAAGAAGCTTGGTCATTAATTAAGCCACGGTTATTGCCAACATTATCATGCGGTATAAAAAGGGGATTTTGCTTAAGGAGATTTAAGATAAAGTTTATACAATCCATCAACTAAAGAAACAAATGTAACAACATATTTTTTTTTTTTACTGAAATTAAAGAAAAAACTATGTCCAACAATCCTAAAGATAGTACAAAATTTCAACTATATACATGGAATATGGGTCTAGCATGTAGCCCATTTCTAGAACAACCCTGTAGGTTCCAACTCTCGCCACGTGTGCACTCATCTTGTTTCTTGATAAGATACTTCTCTCACACTCAGTTGGTTCCTTATGGTTCAGAAAGTCCAGCAAAATATTACTTTTTGCAATATCGACTATTTCGGCAGTGTCACTTGAATCAATCCAAGAACTAATCAAATGAACATTACTTAAGTGACATTCATATATAACAAATGAAGGATTACATGTATTTTTCAACCGTGCTTGTACTATATGTATGCTCCTTTATTTTTTTCTTTCAGTAGAAGAGACATTTCCATAGTGACCTTATTGTCATTGATTTGGAGGTTCCCTCAAAACCTTTTCTTCTTCCAGGTATTGCTTTGTCGTGCCTTTTGCTTTATGTCCATTAGGTCCAACTAGAGAAGAAAAATGTGGAGACTGTACCTACTCGCCCCCTAGTCTTCTCTTCTCCACACACACGATAGGTGAATCATTAACTGTCCACTTATCCTTGTCTGTGTTGTAGGAGACCTTAAAGAGATTAAACTCAGAGGGCATTAATACAAGTTTAAAATGAACAAGGAAGCTCTCATTAAAGGTAACTTGGATGTATTGTAATTGAGAGGTATTATCTCTCACATCCATGAAGTGCTCACAAACACTTCCATGACCCGTATACTTTATTAATGTCATTTTAGTCATTAGAGTACTAACTTTGGATTTTTTTTAGCATGATAAATTGTTGCTCAAGTGTCTCCATGAATTTCTTAATTGTTCTGGTGGTAGGAAAGTAGCCTCAAATATTCTTAGCCACATGAGATTGCATAAGCATTAGGAGAAGACGATTCAATTTCTCTCAACTTTCAAATGAAGTCTTTTGAGCAACAATACTTTTTGCGTGAGTGGAATAGGTTCCTTCACTTGGAAAAATCCAAATCCATGCAGCTTAGTGTAAACATTATTGAATTCTTCTTTCTTTGTATTGCTCAAAATTAGATCCCTTAAAAAATGGAATATGGCCATTATCACATGCAATGCGACTAGAAATAACCACATACAAATAAATAAATGCTCATGTTTCAATCACACATTATATAATAAACTTGATTCAAAACAAACCTGAGGTCCTTGGTAATTTACTTTATGACATGCCTAAGGAATCATTATGATCTCTCCTTTGGGCAAATTCTATAACATTCTTAAGGTTATGCCCACATATGATATATTATATCATCAATGAATCTATCTAGCTATGCTTATTAAATTACAAATATACATTATGCTTTGGCATGAAATTCTACTTGAATCAATGAACATTCTTAATATTCTATCCTACTTAAGTATTGAACATGACGTGTCCTCCTTTGAGAGTACACAACATTTCAATAACTTAAGTACAATTTAGATGCCATTTATTTATGAAATTAATCTTACGTTATACATTCTAAATTATTAAATTTAATGCTTGGAGTCACTTTAGTGATCACACCAGACATTCTAAAACTTATAAAGTTTCCAAATAATAACACCATCTTCTATGTAGCGCATCACAATGCATATTAACAAGAATGCAAACATAAGAATAATTTTGCAAAACCTATACACATGTAATGTTCCAAATATCATGCAATAATCCACATGATCTTGCAAGACATGAAATTGAATAATCGAAATATCATGCAAAAAATGTTGTTACTAAAAAAGCTTGCTGTAATTGGTGAGAGAAGTTGAATCGTCTTAACCTGTTGCTTATATTGTCTCATGTGGCTAAGAATATTCAAGGACCTATTCTTGCAACTAAGATTACTAATGAATTCATGGAGACAGTTGATCAATAGTTTATCAGTTATAACAAGTCCAAAGTTAGTACCTTTTTGACTAGATTGACATCAATGAAGTACAAACTCTACGAAAGTATTAGTAGGTACAACATGAAGATGGGAGACATCTCTTCTCAATTTTCGTTTCTATTTCTTCATTTCAAAACCCTAGTTTTTCTTTTCTTAGATTGAAGGTGATTGCGGTCCTCCTGTGTTAGATCAGTAACCCACTGGAAAAAGCTTTTGACTCTAGGACAAATGGATATTTTATTGGGTTTTCTAATAGGTCAAAAGGTTCCAAATTCTACTGCGCATTCCATACACCTAAGGTTGTTGAAACTAGCAAGGAGATTCCTTGATGATGACAATATTAGCGGGATTAAATCACCTCAAGAAATTGATTTTGGGGAATCACAGTTGCAAGTTCCATACAATAGGTGATAGTAATATGGTTAATCCTATGGTTATTTTAGATGAAACCAGTCAAGAGGTAGAACAACATACCATTGACTCACTCTATGAAGAGGCACCGACACCTTTCCAAGAATCTCATAATAAAAATCAAGATCCAGGATTATGATGATCTACAAGGATAAAGGGGTTTGCTATTCTACCCAATTATTTGGTCTATCTTGAAGAGTCTAACAATGTACATGAAGATTTAAGTGATCATCTTATCTTTTTGAGGCTATGAAGAGCGAATATGCCTCATTATGGTCTTTGATGGCATGAAGGAAGAGCTCAACTCCAAGGATAAAAACCATGTGCAGTGTTTTGTCCCCTTACCCAGAGAGGAGACAGACAAATCGTATACAATTGGGTATTCAAGACTAAAATGGACTCTAAAGGTAAAGTGGATGGTCATGGCTCTCGTAGTTCATGATGACTTAGAGCTATATTGAATAGATGTAAAACGACTTTCTTGAATGGAACTTTTTAAGAAGGGGTATACATGGAACAACCTCAATTATTTTCTATTTATAACGAAGATCACTTGGTGTGCAGATTAAAGAAATCCATATATGGATTTAAACAATCCCCCTTGACAATGGTACTTCTACATCAATGAAGTACTTTTATTCTTTTGGTTCACAGCAGCTAAAGGTTATTGGGAGTAAGTTCATAATTCTGGTGGATGATAATTTGCTCTCTAGCAATTACTTTGGTTTATTACATGAGACCAAATGATTTATTTTGTTCTCAACATTAAGATTCATCCAAGGACATTTTCAGTTTGTCATAAAAGTCGTGCATTTCAAAGGTCCTTGAAAATTTTGGAATGCAGAATTGCTCTCTAGGAGCAGCACCAATTGTCAAAGAGGATAAACTTAATTCGCAGAAATATCCAAGGAATGAGATAGAAAGGAAGCAATGAAAGGCATTCCTTATATTCTTCTGGGAGCTTGCAGTATGCATAGACCTCAGTGTTTTAAATGTCAGCCGACATTTCCGAAATGTCGACATCGTTTTCAATCAACGACATAGCATTTGAAACGTTTTGGAAAATGTCAGCCGACATTTCAGGAATCCGATATGTCGACATTGAAATGTCGGCCGACATTTGGGAATTAGATTGATCTTGAAAGTTAGAGTAATTGAGATTTTAACATGGATTAGTGCAATGTTTAAGAACTATCCTAAACATATTTATGTAGTTTTGCATAAGTTGTGTATGTATTACTTTGATAAGAATTTTAAAATTACATTGTTTAGACATCTAGGATATATATTTGTTATCCGTCATGACGTCCGAAATTACTAGATGGCCCCGAAATATCTCCGAAATCCGAAATCCGACATCCGATTACGACATCCGGATATCCGACATTTAAAACACTGATAGACCTACACATGTCCACTATTATTTATGTTCTAGGGTACTTTGCAGCTATCAATGTAACCATGCAAATAACATTACAAGGATGCAAGAAGGTCATGCGCCATCTGTAAGAGACAATGGATTATATGCTCACATATCAGAGATTTGACCACATCAAGGTTATTGGCTAATCAGACAGATTTAACAGGTTGCCTCAATGGTAGGAAGTCTACACATGCTTTATATATCTATTTGCTGGGTGAGATATCGTGGATAAGCATCAATCATATGACAAATGCTTCTTTCACGATGCAGGCTGAACTTATGGCCTTATATGACACCTCTTCACAGGATATATAGCTTGAGAACTTCATCACAGGTCTTAAGGTGGTGGATTCTGTTGAAAGACCAATATGGATCTACTGTGATAATGAAGTTACAGTTTCCTTCTCTAATAACAAGAGTTCCACTTCGTGCAGAGACATGTCACAAACTCCATGTTGTTAAAGAGAGGATAAAGAGACATGTGGTGGCCATAGATCACATCAGATCATAGTGTCTGATGGCAAACCCAACTAACGGGCTAGCACTGGGATTGTATTCTAAACGTGTAAAGAATATGGGCCTATGTAGTTCATTTATTGTATAGTGATATTCATTTTGGCACCATTCATTTATTTATATATATGATGACTCTTTATTCTTCTATAAGGCATTAAATGGATAAAGCATAAATAGCATGCTAGTAATGACATAAAGATTGGATAAGAAATAGGTTTGAGGTCAAATTGTTTAGTGATGAATACCATGTAAGGCACCTATATATTCCACAATGGTACTGTAGTGCTTGGAAGGGTGTTCATGCATGAAAGGTATTTGCCTCTGTAACTCACATCATTGATATATCATAATTAGTTTTAACTTTATACTACTCATAGTATATTTGGAAGTTCATTACCATGTCTGTATCCCAAAATTATTGCAACCCACTTAATTTTATTATCTTATTATTTATTTTTACTTTTCTTTTTCAAATACTATTGAGTGTCTTATGTTAAATTGGGCTAAGTGGGAGAATGTTGGGTTTTTGGATTTTTATCCAATTAGAAACCCAACCTATAAGTATGACCCAATGAGATTTAGACTATGTTTTGTTTTGAATGCTAGGTTGCGATTATACAACTTCTAAAAGAGATTGGTAGTTTTGGTAAGTACAATTGTTAGAGTTCCCATGAGTCTTAGATATTTTCTTTTTGATTGGGAAGAGAATAGGTAAAAAGATAAACACACAGAAAAATTAAAGAGGTCCTTGTCCCTTATTGATAAGTGAGATTTCCCTCTGAATGACCATCAACTAAAGGAATAAAGAGATTCACTCCATCAAAAGAAAATCTAGATGAGATCCTTTCGGGAAGAGGAAACCCACATCTCATATTAGAGAATTCAGATTGCAGGAGATCAAGTAAAGCGCGATGACTTCAAGTAAGTCCATGATCTAATTTTCTTATAGGGAGGTCTTTTCTATAATTTATCCTTGTTTTCCTGCGCAACTTATGTTGTATGGGGCATGACATGACATGATACACTGACACACAACACATTCTAAAATATTACACACAAAACAACAATGACACGGTAAGAAGTGTTGTTTCTTTGTCATAGCACAACTTCACAATAGAAGTGCCTGTGTTTCCTAGCCCACAACTGAATGTTGAGTGGATTGTAGCTGGGAGATCTCTTGCTATTTGGTGGAGTTTGGATGTGATGAGTTAGTTATTTGTTATTTTGCCCTATCATTAGCAACTTAAATATATCAAATGACTTGTGAATTGCAATAATAAGTAGTAGCGAAGTTTTTTCTCGATAAACATATAAATGAAGTTTACATACTTATAATTTAAACTCCAGATAGCATTGACAACTTGCCCAAGCTGGTGGAAGACATTATCCAAACATCGATCAAGACCGGGCCTAGGGGTGCAATAAGGCTCGTTCAAGGCATACAAGCTGTTATTGGAGTTGGTGGGGAATGGATTAATGACTTGTCAAAGGTATTGATATGTTGTCATTTCTGTTGTAGAGAATTGTTATTTTGGTTGTTCAATAGTCTTTTTAGACTACTGTACACATAATAATGTATGTAACGATTTTTTCAGAAAAAAATGTATGTTGCATAAGTATTTGCATCGTTCTGGACTATTTTCTTATATAAGATTTTGTACAGTTTAATATTGTACACTATTTTTCTGATGTACTCTGGAAACTTGGTATGTGAATTACTGACTGCTATATAGCTCATATAAATGAAAAACACATTTTGTGAACTAGAGTCCACAATCATGATTAGACACACGGTTTTCCAAATGAGTGAAGATCTCATTCTCCACCACAGCACAAAAGTCGAGATCCCTGCCTGTCAAATGATTTAATGAAGAATTATATTAGGCTCTGATTTTAAAACAATTATGAAAGCATTCTATGGATTTAGAAATGTAAAAAATAAAAAAAAAGTTTTACCACATAAATGGTTGGTGAGATTTTCAGGTCATGGTTTGACATACAGCCGCCAAACTGCCAAATGCATGAAGTTGAAATATTTTTTTATACCTTAGCATAAAAGTCAAGGTCCCCTAACTAGCAAATATCATGAAGAACTGAATTAGTTTTAGACATGTAAGAGTGTTATAAAACTCTGTAGAATAAAATTTTCAGACTATGGGAAACTTCAACATGTCTATTTGGCTAGATCATTTCTTAAAGTTGGAAAAATATGTTAATGCTTATGGGAATATGTTGTGATTGTCCTTTTGGCTTTTCTGTCGACCTTATAGTTGAACATAGCCCCATAGAGCAACTATATCATCTTCCCCTTGATTTTTTGTTTGGGGAAGTCTGTTTGGTTATAATATTACTGCGACAATATCTAGGGTTAAGGGTATTTGTCTGCACCTGATGCTGTAGAATGGCACATGCTCGATTATGCGTTTGTTAGGTGCATACCCCACCCACCGCACATGCTCCACATATAAGTATAACTTATTTAAAAAGGAAAACGAAGATAAAATCAAAGAAACATCAAGATTCGGAAAAAAATTGAATAGTATGAAAGACAATAACTCTGTAATATATAATAAAGACAATTTTATGAATAAATTTGATTTATGACTACGAGAGATGATGAGCTACATTAACAATTAAGTCAATTGCTAATAAAGAATATAACGACACGTGGGTTTATAAAAAATTAACAATTAACAAGAGAACATGCATACGTAAATAAACTGTGAACGTGACTAATAAGTTTTGAAAAAAAAAAAAACATTACTTGACATACTCTTGCAAGCACCCATGACAAAAATTTAATCACACCAAATGTCAATAGTCAGGAAATGGTAAAACAACCAAATAACATCTTTAGGAAAACAAAAAATGAAAAGGGGAAGAAAGAACATTGTCAAGGGAAAGGGAGTCTTCTCACGGGTCAGGTTTTGTCTCAAAATGCATCTAAAATCTTCTCACATAATACACATTCACCACGTATCTATCTACATAACCAGATATGTGACTACATATACGGTTTATGCACCATTTGTCCTCTTGCTGCATAACTGGTCACATATAACCATTTTTGATTCAGTCGCATTATACTTTCATGCCAGTGTATCTTGGGATGAACTAACGGAGTTGCAGTGCTCATATGCTAAGCTTGAAAGAATCATGGAGGAAATCTTATGATATCATCCTCCACTATTTGATTCAAGTGGTATAACAATGACAATCATCACTGTCTTTGGCGCCAAAACCGATGTTAACTTCATAATTTTGGTGCCCATTTACATCAATCAACATTGCCTGGAGGTGGTCATAGATTGAAGTTACCATACTTGATGAAGAACTGATTGAAGAGTCACCATGTAATTGACAAGCTTTTTTGAATGTTTCTTCACCATTGAACAACCTTATTGGCATCAGTTATCTTTTGGAGAAATAAGGCATTGTCCAGGTAGAGAGAGTGGAATTTTTTGATTAATGAGCTTCATTAAGGTGACTATTTTCAACATTTTGTAGGAAAGATGAACTTCAAAATTATTCATCTTTAAAGTCCATAGCTAGTTTCTCTAGTAAACAAAAGTCAGGAAAATGTGTAGCCTATCATTGGTTATCAGAGGAAGTTTGAAATTACAATAATCAGGTGGGGCTTAATGGTTAACAAGCAATGGTTAAGCGTATCGTGTTCGGAGACCATCTAGATAAACATGTGTTAACTAATAAGTTCTTATTGTCTTAAGTTTTAGCCTAGAGCTATGGTCTGAATTGTTGTACATGAGCCCTCTCATGTTTCGGGTTGAGTGTGTTCCCAAGTTTATTCTTGTATTGGTGTGAGTGACCTACTTTTATCTTGTAATTTTTGATTAAGCTAATTTACTTACAACATCTTCTCTCTTGTTTCCCATCGCTACTTTTCTAGTTTGTCTGCTATCATTCTCTTGTTTGAAGTTTCCTTAGCTGGAATTTGGTACCATTCCAAAGGCTTGATTCCAAGAACATACCATAAAGATTTCTCAAATCTTTCATTGAGACCTGTGCTCCATAGCCAACCCCATTTTAGTCGGAAGAGGTTTAGATGTCAATGACGATGGATAAATATATCATGGTTGCATTTGCTATAGCAGTAACCCACTAGCTATTTGTTATATTTATGTTTATGTCATAGAGAAGACATTCTGATGGTTATTTGAAAGCTGATACCTAAGTTTTCCAAGATGGATCAGATAAGTTACACTAGCGAATTGTCAGTCAGGCTGGAAGCAGGCTGCAACAATAGGCCAAGGAGCTGGTTTGCAATTAAACTGCTGCTGCATGAAGTAGTTTTCGCATGAGATATGTCATGTTTTGACCCAGCAAGCAGGCGAATAGCTTGAGATATGTCATGTTCATTAATGTTTAGCTCTCCTTGCCATGTCTGCTTGCAACTTTGATAACTGTCGAATGGCTTGTATATGGTGGAAGCGCTGCAAAAGTTTGAGCCATATCTTCCTCGTTTTTTAATGTGTAAATGTGTTACCGTAAGTTTTGATTTCTATTTAAGTATGCTATAATTATCATTAGCTATTACAACTGTCAGCTAAATTTTTTTAATTACTTTTTTGTTTTCTCAATTAGTTCCTACTTAGAGACTTGAAGTTTCTCTCACGTATTCGCATTGAAGCAGTGGTAATAAGTTGTTCCCTCAATGATTTTTGCAGACATCAAATGTTTCTGCAAGCCTGCCAACCCAAATGCGGCTGGGATTACTTTCTCCTGTTTATCTGCGGCGGCTATTTGAACGGATGGGCGCAACTTACATTAAGTTAGGTCAGGTATGCAAATCTTTTGGATTCATGTAAATTTTCTCTGTTTGAAATTTAATGTGTGGTATTCCTTGGAAATCAGACAGTGTACTTCATATGTACATATCGTAGGTTTCCAATTGTCACGATATATATGTTTATCATGTTTGATTTTTATAGGGTAGTACTATAGCTGGTACATATTAGTCCCATATTGGACGGACATTCTAATAAAGGAGACATTCCTGTAGCCAATGCATATTCGATGCTTAACACACACCTGCCAAACACTCTTTCTGGCATGTCCTAATTTTACATGGGAGATGTTTTAGAAAGGTTGGTTTGAAATTAAGAAGTTTAAAATCCAATGCAGGAACTATGAGTTCACAATTTCATTTGATCTTTAGCTCCCTTTATATAATTTTGTCCATAAACTTAATTAAGCATTATGATTGTTCAGATAACTATAGATCTATATAATTTGAAAATATTTATAGTTATCTGAGTCGATTTGTTTTTAAATATAGCTTTATAAATTCACGTTATCATAAAGCTCGTTAACTGCCCACACATGAACTATAACATTACTGGATCTGTGTGACGTATTTATATCCTGAATTTTTAGGATTTGCAGTATCCACATACCCGGATCGTGTTGCATCCACATCAGTGCATCATAGCCATACAACGTTTTTAATTTCATGGACTAATCCTTTGACAAACTGATGACAACCCAATCTCAGACGTAGGAAAAATTAAAGATAGAAATAGGAAATATTTGGGCCTATGAAAGAACTTCGAAAGTTTTTATATCTTCACTTTGAAATTTGATGGATTTAATTACCATCTCCCATTTCGTGCGGTGCCATTGTTCCTCGATTGCTCCTTTTGCAAGATATTATCAGTCTCATGATCCTGATCAGATAAGGGCATTGGGTTAAAAGGTCAGCACAATTGTAGTGCCAGAGACTGTGATTTGTTAGCTTTCAGGTGTTGTGAAAATAAGATGTCGCTGGTGTCTGAATAGCATGGTTCACAGTCACGGTCTCGGCCGCTGACTCGGCGGGCACTGAGACGGATCGGTCTCGGCGACTCAGATCGGTCTCAGGCGATACGCGCAAAACGCCACATAGAAAGCTCAAAAAATTCTGAAAAAATCACAACAAATCTTGAAAAAATGTAGACATCCAATTCATGTATCACATGTCCAAAACATATCACCTAGCACACTAAAGATAAAGCGAAAGTATAAATACACGCGTCGTTGGTAGAAGCATATTAAAATACATGCACAATATGGTAAATTGCATAAACTACATTCATAAATACATGCTAATATAGTTATTTTCACATTGAATTGCGATGAGGCATAAAATCATCATAATCATCTCTGCGGTAAGTAGACAAACCGATACTAGTACTCGTAGATCTCTCAAGTTGTGGTCTGTAGTCATGGACATATGTCACACCATAATGTTGGCCTGATGTCAAACTTAACATTTGTATATGACCTTCAAGACTATAAGTTCGTTCATCAGTACTATTGTTGCCCTCATTATTGTCATCATCACCACTGACGCCATCACTGTTATTATTATCATCGACATCTTCACCATCATCACTACTAGAATTGGATAAAACCCTCACATCTTCACTATCACCATCATCATCTGCTTCTCTTATATCTCGGAGGGGGGAGAGATCGGAAACAGGGAGAGAGAGGGAGGGGGAGGGGAAAGAGACAGAGAGAGACGGGAGATGGAAAGGGGGTGAGAGAGGGAAGGGGAGAGAGAAACAGAGGGAGGGGGAGGGAATGAGACAGAGAGACATGAGATGGAGATGGTGGAGAGAGAGGGAGAGGGAGAGAGAAACAGAGGGAGGGAGAGGGAAAAGACAGAGAGAGGAAGGAACATCACCTGGGGTTGGGGAGGTGGCCGGGCGGTTGCGGAGTCCAGATCTGAACAGCGACGATCGGGCAGCGGTGGCGATCTCTAGATCTGAGCGAGAGAGGTAAGTATTTTTTCTTTTTTCTTTCTTTATATCCGTTCATCATGGGTGAATATATGTTTCGAATCGTCTCGACTCAATCGAGAATCAGAGTTGACTCGGTGGACTCGGCCGAGTCACGACAAATTCGGCTGAGTCGGCCGAGTCAACTCCGATTCTCGGCCGAGTCGGTCTCCTCTGAGTTGAGTCGACCGACTCGTGACTCGGACTCGTCTCGGAGCGGGCCGAGACGGATACGACTCGGTCGACTCGTCTCCGACTCGGCTGAGTCTTTGAACCAGTGTTCTAAATGGCGGCCACAATGGCTACATCGACCCGAAAAATTTATCAGAGATGGGGATATATCGGGGATATTTTCAAAAATTAGATGTCAAAATCGGACTGTAAATATACATATCTTCTTGTCTTAAATCACATCTCAATAAGCAATATATGCATAAATTATATAAATCTACATAAAATATCGTACTTATATGTTTAAGATATACTTAACTCGATAACTTGCATTAAGCTTATTAATCCATAATCACTATCCAAGTGTAGAATCTTAATAAATGTCACATTGTCATATCGCTCGAATTACCCAAATGCCTAACCTAGAAATTGGGTGTAAAACGCTATATCGGGTCCAAAATCGCTGAAATTGCGGCCGATATATCGGGTCCATCCTATTTATCGACGATTTTGGATGAAAAACGCTATATCGGTTTGGATGTGCCAAATCATTGCGGCTAGGTGCCGTAAACGCAATATCGGCAATATCGGGGATATTAGAACACTGCTTTGACCATGCTGAATAGTGCTTGCGAGCACTATTAAATTGATACGGCATTCGGAAGAACAAAATGGTAGAGTACCATTTTTAGTACCTGCTCTTCATTTGACTATGTAAGAGTTTCTCTTACACGTTCCTTTAACTATCCTTCTTGTCATTTAGCTATAAGGTTATCGGTCTCTATCATGTGGCAAATCTACTTTTGCCATCTATTTGACAGTTCATAACTAATGACATGTATCCAGTAATTAAATTCTTAAACTACTGCCCTTTGAGCTCCTTAATCTCTACTTAATACTGATCTGCCTTTATGATACTGTATAGTCTCTTGACTCTCTTCTGCTTATAGGTTTTCCATCATTTTCTCATGGTTGAAACTTGAATTCAACCATCATCCTTCTTGGAAAATGCATGAAGTTGAATATATGCATATTGTGTTTTTCATTGCTAATATTTATTCACATATGTGCCTTTTGGGAATGTCTTTATTCGAATGCTTTAGCTTGCTTGTGCATCATGATATCTTGTTTCTTCTTCTGATGGTCATTCAGGTCCATTTGATCCTCTTGTGCCACATTTGCTACTCAATGAGGTCTTAGGGTCTCCATTATTTGCTAACCTTCGAATTTTCACCAATTGACAAAACATTGTTTCTCCTAAATATATCCTGGATTACACAACTTGCAGTGGTCTTGAAGTATAACTGATGTGAAACGTGTACGAGTGTTCAAAATCAGCGATAATATTATTAAACTCATGCTTCATCAACAAGTTACGATCCTTCGGTAGGAAGGACAAAACTAATAACGCAGCAGATGGTTTAACAAAGAACATCCGTAGACTAATCCAGTTTAATTGTGGATCAATTAAAGATAATAAATATGTTATGCAAGCAAAGCTATGATCAATATTTAGACTAACAAATTAAGAGTAAATAGATACACACAACTCACTTTGTGGACAACATTTAAAATCAGTAAAATCTCATAGAGTATCAGACTCTAAATAACTAATTTGGATCAGAAAAATATACCTATTAGGATTATGTTGACCTCATTGTCCTTGTGATTCTTGTGGATGTGTAGCTCTGTCTTCCATGATTCCAACGCCTCGAGAACGAATCGAATTAAACTCTAAATGGCTGAGAAACAACCAGAAAATCAAACTCGAATGTTAGCGGGCCTGTACTGCAAAAAGTCTGCATTGTAGCTGCGAATCCGGATTCACTGTAACAGGTCGGGCGCTGGAGCAGAAGGGGTCTGGTACTGTAGCAAACAGATCTTGTAGCAAATGGATCCTGTTGCTCTTTTAAGTTTGAAGTGGACCGGCTCAAGTTCGGTCTTAATCTGAAACTGACTAGATTCTCCAATTGGCAATAACAACAGTTGGAGGAGGAGATTGCGGGGAGGAGACAAGTGGGAAGAGGCAAGGGTGTCATCGGCAAGGCGGCTGGGTGGCAAGGCTGGTGAAGAGGATGGTGGGGAGAGGTGACAAGGTGGCGGGCCGACAATGTCGGTGGCGGTTATGAGATTTGAAGGAGATGAGGTTGCTGTCGAGGTGGAAACGAGGTCAGGGGAAAGTGTTGGCGGCGACGAGGAAGACATGGATGCCTAGGGTGGCTGTCAGTGAGGACAGAGTCACGACGAGGAGGTAGTCGAGGCTGCGACACTTGGGCGTTGGTTGGCGCTCAGTTGCTGGGCTGGGGCTTGGGCGGCGTGGACCAACAGGCGGGAGGGCGTGGTGCGAGAAAAACTGTGCGAGGACGAGGAGGAGAGGGTGATGAGATGGTGGTGGCAGGTCGACGACGATGTGAGAGAAGGGAGGTGAGCAACGAAGTTGGGATGGGTTTGGTTTGTTGGGGTGGAGGGGAGACAAGAGAAAAAGAAGAGAAGATGATAAAAAGGTAGTGGGTTGTGGTGTTGATGATGATATGGGTTGCAGGTGGTGACCACGGGAAGAAGAAAGAAAGGAAAGAGAAAAGAGAAAAGAGAGAACAAAAGGAAGAACTAGGTTATATAATATATCCTTTTCAGAATTAAAAAACAGATCTAAGGTTTGGAATAGGCTTTGACTTAGGGTTTGGCGAGGGAGAGGAAGAACATGGTAGACGGGGAGAGGGGATAAGCTAGTTAGAGTTTCATACTCCTAAACTAGGGCTCATACTTAAAGAGAAAATTTGGGAGAGGGTAATCTCACACAATTTTGGGGGAAATTCCATAATAGTCATTCATTGATTCAATTAACTATAGTACATGAGGCCTTTTATAGGTTTTACAAAATCTAACTCTCAGAATACATCTGATATAGTGCTAAAACTAATGCAAAGAAGCAAAAAAAAAAATCAAAATCACAATAAGAGAAAAATACATAAAGACTACTTGAACTACTTGAACAAAATCGAAGCGACTCGTCTTCTCCAATGATGGTATACGCGTCAAGGTCATAGCTGGATGTTCGCATCATTCTCTCCGAGTTGAAGAGGACTCGATCTCGTCGAGTCTAGTGTAGAAATGCTCTTGTATTGCTCCATAACTTCCGATTCAATTGTGCATAATCAGTCGACACTTTCCCTTTCCAACGGATCAGATATCTTCAAGTCCCACCATCACTGGTGGTGATAATCTCATCATTCAAGATTTTATCAATTTTATCTGCTGTGTTAGGTAAAGTATTTTGGAGTGGAGGAAGGGAAGAGCTCTCAAAAATAGATCAGGGGAAGGTTCTTCAACCATTGGGAATGGAATAAAAACAAGACCCTTGTAATCCATTAGGTTTTTAATATTGAAAGTAGAACTGATACTAAAATCTGTAACATAAGCATTATCATTCAATTTATTCAAGATTTAAATGGGTCACCACTACGAGCATGCAACTTTTTACAGCACCACTAATATTATAAGTTTTTAATCTATTTCTAACATCAGCTCGTTAACTTGTAGTTGACGTTGTTTTGAGCGACCTTATCACCGATTTTCTTATGTAATTTGTGCATATGATGCAAATTTTGACTCAAATGTTCTATAGTGTTCAGCTATGGGATATGATTAATGGGTTGCCTAGGTCTAACACCATAAACAATTTCACGAGGCTTTTTATCTATTGTCCTATTGATAGATGTATCATAAGCAAATTCAGCGGTAGACAATTTGAAATCACAATTTTCAATGTGTTCACATACGAGGTTACCCAAGAGAAGCTGTAAAATAAAAGAGGAAGGGGATGGGATAGGGGATAGGAGGCAACAAATGGTGGAGAGAAAGGTGGAGTCGACAACAGAGCCAGGGAAGAGAAGGGACGAGCGGCAGTTATGGCAGCAACAACAGGGACAACAACTGTGGTAACCGGGAAAACAACACTAAACTCCTTAATCACGAGAGTGATTTTCGGGCAAATAACGCTTTCAGACTCAATGACTGCAATGTGAACTTTGTCAATAATGACAATCTTCACAGGATGCTGCAGTCGACAGCTATATGCTCATACCCTTGGCACTTATTGCATTTAGTAACGGTGCTAATCTTAACAAATTTCTTTGGAACCGTTGTTTCTGTTATCTATTTCGGTGTTCTTGTCTTTAACATCATTCCTTTAGGGGTGGAAGAGTACTAGACCTATGAGAGTGGATAGGTGGGGAGGTCTAGACATTGAGGTTCTTTGATCAGTAATGGGTTGGAGGCCACGCATGGAACATGGCTGCACTAGAAGTTGCGCAGTCGTAGGTTGTTCAGTAGATGGAGCACCTTGTTTCTTTCCTTAGTTGAGGGATTGGATCAGGGCACCGAGCTTAGCTATTAGGTCATCAAGTCTCTTTGTCAGTTAGAAATCCAGGGTGATGGGGGGTTGACTAGACTCTCCTAAAGGTGAGGGAAGACACAACTCTAAACTAGATGTTAAACTATTTTTTTCTTTTTTTTATTATTTTAATTTTGTTTTGAATAAAATATAAATTCTAAGTGCGAGAAAGCGATTAAAATTCTAGCAAGTGCCTAGATGATGTAAATCCTACCTTAAGTGTGCTTTGATACCAAATTGATGTGAAACATGTACGAATGTTTGAAAATCAACGATAATATTACTAAACTCACGCTTCACCAAGTTACGATCGTTAGGTAGGAAGGATTAAAACTAATAACGAACATATGTGTTTAACAAAGAACATGCGTAGAATAATCCAGTTTAATTGTGAATCAATTAAAGATAATAAACATGTTATGCAAACAAAGATTCTATGATCAATATTTACACGATAATAGTAGTCGACCCTCACAAAGTTTAGGCCATTAGGGACTGGCCTACTCCTAGTTCAATTCACGATGCTAGAAGTTTTCACAGCTTAGCCACTTTTTATAGGAGATTTATCAGAGATTTTAGTACCTTTACGGCCCGAGGAAATCAAAGAGAAGTTCACTACTGCCTAGTTCTTCATCTTCCTAATTTCTTGAAGGTATTTGAGGTGGCTTGTGACGTAGGCATAGGTGGTGTGTTGAACCAAGAGAATCATCCTATCGCTTTCTCCAACAAGAAGTTGAACAAGACAAAACAATGCTACAATGTCTATGATAGGGAGTTGTATGATGTAGTGCAGAGTTTGCGATATTGGCATCACTATTTGCTATCTACCGAGTTCGTCCTATATTCGGACCATCAAGCCCTTTACTATATCAACTCGCATAAGCATGTACGGCACCGACACATCAAGTGGTTTGAGTTCATTTAAGAGTACACCTTCATACTCAAACACCACGCTAGTGTAGATAGCAAGGCTATTGATGATTTGAGTTGGAGGTTTTGCATGTTACAGACACTGAGTGCAGAGGTGATCGGTTTTGAATGTTATACAAGATTATCCTACTTGTCGGGGCTTTGGTGAAATTTATACTTCATTGATTTGGGATCCACCACTTTAGTGGAAGGTTTCACCATTGTTGATGGATTCTTATTCAAGGGCACCTGATTATGCATTCCCAACACTTCTTTGCGGGATCATTTGATTTGGGAAATGCATTCTGGGGGTGTCGCTGGACATTTTGGCTGAGACAAAACCATTGCCTTGGTAAATGATCAATTTTATTGGCCTAGTGTCAAGCGTGATGTTGCGAGAGTTGTCACATTGCCAAGTGTGTCAAGTTGCCAAGGTAGGAAACATAACACATGGCTTTATACGGTTTTGCCTATTCCCTCTGCACCTTGAGGGCATCTCAGTGTGGATTTCATTTTAGGGCTCCTCGCATACTTAGAAAACATGACTCTATCCTTGTGGTGGTTGATAGGTTCTTGAAGATTGCTCATTTCATCTCTTGTAGCAAGACGGCATGTGCTTCCAACGTGGCACACCTATTCTATAGGGAGATAGTGCGCTTACATGGCTTACCCAAGTCCATAGTTTCTGACAGGGATCTCCGCTTCACGAGCCATTTTGGCGAACTCTGTGAAAGAAAATGGGGACCGCGCTTAAATTCTCTACGACATGCCATCCTCAAATTGACAGTCAGACTGAGGTAGTAAACCATAGTATGAATGATTTGCTTCGATGTTTAGTAGGGAGAGAAGATGACTAGGTGGGATGAGGTCTTACCTGTAGCTGAGTTTGCGTATAACAATTCGATCAATAGGTATACAAGGTAATGTCCTTTTGAGATAGTTACTGGGTATCGACCTAGGAAACCTATAGATCTCCTACCTATATCCATAGGTGATAGCCCTAGTGCATCAGCTGAGTCATTTACCCAATATTTGCATGAATTGCATTAGCACATTAGAAGGCAATTTCAATGTTCTAAATGTCAGATGTCGGCCTAATGTCAGAAGGCAAAATGTAAAGTCGGATTGCAGATATCGGGAAAATTTTGGAGACATTTGCTCAATTTCGTAGGTCATATATTTATTATGTCTTAAATGTCCTAAAACATTACATATATAATATCTCTATATGTATAATTAATAAGTTATACTAGCAATAATTATATCTAATCACATCCAATAAACATAGTTAGCTTTCAATAAAAATTCAAAAATGTCTCAAAAGGCTTCATGATGACTAACTACTAATATTAACATCAACAAAATGTCAAAGTCTCATAGATTGCAGTTGAGCATTCATTCACGAACGAGAATCAGTTAATGGTACCCTAATTCAAATTAATTACCCTAAGATTTAATGATGTGAATCAAATTAGTAATGAGCGAGTAGTTTTAAGTAGAAGAAATGAGAAAGAACTCTCCTTTAAGTTTCGTAAGGAGTCGCCGGATTCGAGAGCTCGCCGGAGCGAAATCTACGTTGAAGGAGAGAGACGACTGTGTTGGCCCAAATGCCTTCTACTTTAGTTTTGATGATGATTAACTCATGTAGTTATGTGTACTAATAATCTTGTGTTATTTAGTTTCAGATCATTAATCAAGATGTTAGTAGGTGATTAGCTTCATCAAAGATGCTTTGGAAGCTTTCACATAGTGATTTAAGAGCCCGAGCGACAAGATCATATATAGCACTCATTGGAGCCAAGCTCGGTGGATCACGAAGTTTTGAATCGAGTCGACTTGGAGACGGCGCTCTACAAGAAGACATCGGTACCTAGTTTAGTTTGAGTTTTAGATCCAAATTGTAAAGATTATAATAGTATGATATGCTCAAGTTCACAACACACACGTTTCATGTTTTGAATATTGGTTTTCGGTTTTTCCGTTTTTGTTTAACCGATCTTGGTTTCATGAATAGATAGATCAAAATAAGTTTACATGGTTTAATGTATATTAGATTTGTTCTATATACATGCATGCTTCAACTACCTAGACAAACTTAGTTTTGACTTATTCATGTGTTTTATGTTTTGGTATTTTTAACAAAACATATTTTGGAATTAATGACAAAACATGAATATATATATGTTTCATGTATATAGGATTATATCCATATACTGAAAAACACCTAGAGGGGGGGTGAATAGGTGTAAGTGCTAATCTAGTGAACTAAGTGCGCTAAATGCGGAAGCTAATGCAAATTTTGCAACACACTTAATACAATCAACAAGTGTAGCCGAATTCCCCGTGAAGGGCTCTGGACTAACTCCTCTTGATTCCCCTTGAATGGGTTGAGGTGCTATGTGAAGCTCTTGTGGTTAAGTATAAGTGAGGCATACACAAACAACCAAGCATATAAGATAATATAGCAATATGAAATATGCAAGGCACAATGCAAGCAAATAGATATGATATGACAATATGAGTTATGCTCAACACAAGCAAATATGATATGAATGAAGTATGATGCTTTGCACAAATAAATGAGAGAGAGTTAGAGAGTCAAGTGGATCAAACGCAAACACAATGATATGTTTCGAGGTTCGAGCACCTTGCTCTACATCCCCGCCTACACCACCGTGTAGGATTTCCAATCCACTATAACGTCCACCGAGGATTCCCACCGAGGGAACCTTCACCGAGAAGGATTTTTACAACAAGGGAGTACCGAACTCCTCTCTCAAACAACCACCTCACAACCGAGGGGTAGGCCCGTAGCCAATACAACCAACACAATCACCTCTACCGAAGAGGGATCCAAACCAATACCACTCCGATCAACCTCTACCAAAGAGGGATACAACAAAAGCAAGGAGGGTTTACAATCAAGGAGGCTTAACCTCAAACACTTCTCTTTTCTCTCTTTTCCACAAAACAAGGATCCTAATAGATTAGGATAGTATGATAGCTCAAGTGTGGAAACAAGGTGTTTTTGGAAACAAGCAACAAAGAAAAACTACTAGGGAAATCTCTTGTTGATAGAAAATGAAAATCAATACAATCTCCCAAAACCCTAGTTTTCTTTGATTTTCTAAAAACCCAAAAACAATAAAGATGAGAAGTTTAAAGCCCAAAAACTCTTTTTAAAACTTGTTTTAAACTCAGGAAAACTGAAAATTTTTCTCTTGTAAAAAGCTTAGCCAAAACCCAAAGAGATGGGATTTTTATAGGCCCATCAGAAAACTAGCCGTTAGGCTGAGCTGGCAGCCTGACAGGCTAACGGTCGACCGGCCCGGTCGACCACCAACGGTCTAAAATGTGACCGTTGGGCAACCACGGTCGACCGGCCCGGTCGACCCAAACAAACAGAGAGCACTGCTCTCAGTCCCGGTCGACCCGGACGGTCGACCGTCCCAGTGTCTCCAAATGTGCACAGATTTGTGCACGTTGGTCGACCGACTTCAGCCAAGTCGACTAGGTCAGTTGACTTAGTCGACTGATTGAAGTCTGGAACAGAAATCTGGGTCAGAAAAACAGTTTAAAAATATTTTGAAAAATCTTTTAAGTCTTCTAAAAATCAACAAAACTTGTTTTAACATTTTATATTAAAACACAAACTTGTGATAAAAATTTCAAGACATATATCAATCATATCAATTCATTTTTGAGTCTTGCAAATTTTATCAAAAACAAAACTTGTATTTTTATCAAATTTGATTTTTTCAAAACATAAATAGGATAGTCAAAATAAGTTTGTTTAGGAAGTGTAAGCATGTATGTATAACTAGAATACATCTATTATACATATAAACCATGTAAACTTGTTTTGATCAATCATTCATGAAAACCAATTCCAAAACATGAAAACGTGTGTGTTGTTGTGCACTTGAGCATATCAACTATACTAAGCTTTACAAATGGATCTAAAACACACTAAACTAAACTATGGATACCTAAGTCTTCTTGATGATCTTCATCTTCAAGTTGACTTGCTCCAAAACTCCATCCATGGGCTAGGCAAGGTATGATCTTGAAGCTTTGGCCCTGGAATCATCATGAAAAGCTTCTAAACACCTTTGTTGAAGCTAATCACCCACTAATATCTTGCTAATGATCTGAAACTTAAAATCACAAGATTATTAGTAAACATAACTACATGAGTTAATCATCATCAAAACTAGGGTGGAAGGCCTTTGGGCCAACAATCTCCCCCTTTTTGATGATGACAAAACTCATGGAGTTATATATGCATGGATTAAAGTTAAGCTTCTAAGAAGCTCCCCCTTAACTCATGCATAAACAAATAAACAAGAGATATGCAATGAATGTACATAAACATGTTCTAGAGGCTCTAGATACTAATTAAATTAATAAAACATTAACAAAACACTAGATGCTCTAGATACCAATAAAACTTAATATATGCAAAAACATAAATATGCATATATCAAACTCAAAACTCAAAATCTTTCTCCCTTTTTGTCAATCATCAACAAAGGGGTAAACAATCAAAACAATAAAATGAGGGGTAAAAATCTTTCTCCCCCCTTTGTCAATCAAAACAATACAAACAATGTTCTCCTCCTTTTTGTCTAAAACAAAAACAAGATCAATAAGGGGTGACTATAAACAACATGATATCAATAGATAAATATGTCAATGAAGCATCTTGATATCAATTGAAAATAAATAAAGATCAATAAATGTTATATGCTATATACATTCATGAAGAGGAAGACGCTAAGTTAGCTTCCCTACACATATGCATTACATGAAAGAGAGATGTTAAGCCCTAATTCACATAACACACATTATGTAATGCATAAGAGGAGATGTGAAGCTCCCCCTACACACGTGTACCACATAAAGAAGAGATGTTAAGCTCTTCAATACACAATACACTCAACATGAATCTATATGTAGAAGAGATGTTAAGCTCTCCTTGCATATAGGAAATATAAATCAAAACTTTTGAATATTTTTCTTTAAACAACATTTTTAGATACCAATTTAAAACACAAAACATCTTGATATCAAAAGATAGTATTTTTCTTTTTAAGTCATATAAACAATTGAAATGACTATTTTCTATCATAAAGCAAGGGAGTGGAAAACTAAATACCAATTGAAATATGAAAATCGAATTTTCTCCCCCTTTATGAAATACCAACAAAAATTATGCGTAGGCTTGTAATAAGATACCAATTGAAAACTAAATCAATTGAAATAAAGTTGAAGCTCAAGCTCTAGCATAAACAAGATTTGTGTTTAAGATATAAAAATATAATAGCACAAATAAAACAAGTATATGTGTATGAAATAGAATGAGTACCAATCACTAATAGATGATACCAATTGAAAGTATACATACACAATAAACATATGAGTATACAAAAAAAAATCAAATTGATACCAATTGAAAGAGTTCAATGATACCAATTGACATAACAATAAGTTCAAGTGTATACATCATATAACTACCTCCCATCTCATGCACAAGTTTAAAATGATTTTCAATATAAACATACAAGGCATGGACTCCCATCCAACCTCCCGTTGAAGGTAGGGGTTTTCAAAAATAGGTTTAAAAATAGAGTACGTTTGAAAAACTATATCATATGAAGAATACCGTAACTAGTTAAATGGAAAATCTTTTTAACTAGTACGAAATCCTTCAAGTAAGGAATAAAACAAAAATAATTTTCATAAAACACATGTAAATCATATAGCACTTAGAAACACTCAATATTCAATAAAATCCATACATGCTCATGAAAACATACTCATGAGAAATATTTTAAAAATGGTGAGTGTACAAGTAATGTGTGACATGGTATTATGAAATTTCCAATTAAGCTCAAAATTCCTTGAAACAAGAAAAACATGAAAATCATCAAAAACTATTTAATCTTCAAGGTATATGTATGTCCTATACAAACTAAAGTATACATACATATCCAAACACAACGAGTCCACAAAGATATATGCATGAAGGCACGTGGCTCAAAAGGATAAACATGTATATCTAATAGTTTGGACAAGATAGACATACATGAAGTTAAACAATTAAACACAAAATCAAGAAAAACTAAATCTTCACCAAAACAAATTTCATTTCAAGGTATATGTATGAATTGTCAACACAATAAGTATGCATACATATCCCTAAACACAATTGAGTCCATATATAGATTTGCATGAAAGGCAAATGACTCAAGGGGTATACATGTATATCTTAAAGTTTGGCAATACAAACATATACATGAAGTGAAACATACAAAACAAATTCAAAAATAGGAATACAAGTTTAAAATGTATAGATCATCAAAACTAGACTATACTAGCACATCTAATGGGTTCAAATAAGCAGTCAAGCCCAAACATATATAGATTTATTTGTGGCCCACTATATGCACAAGTATGTACCTAGTTTTAGTGAAAACTAACATCTAAACATGTAATCAAGGCATGAAGCATAAAAAATATAAAAATCAACATGATTATTATGCAAATTCACATGTTATTAAATTCATGATGTACATTATAAGCTTAAACAAAAGTGAGAACACTAAGTATATGTTCATATAAGCATGTGTGTCTCAAATACTATACATGTATGATAAGGATCTAATAAATATGGCATTATCATAATAATCTACAAACAATAAAACATGCTATATATGATAAACAAGGAAAGCATGTAAATAAAACGGGAGTAAAGGATTGTCACCAAAACCGAAGAAGCAACTCTCCTTGTCTCCAAAACGTGGTGGTCATCTCCACCAAATCTTCCCTTGAAAGTGATGCATCCAATTGATTTCCTTTAAGTACGGAACGCATCCACTCTAAGGTATCATCACTCTCACGTCATGTGAGAGCCCACACCTACATCAAAAACACGAGGGGTGGTCTTTGGTACCCACATCTTATTGGGTCCATGGGGGTTAGTACCTTCTCTAACCCAAACAAACTTCTTTGCTAAATTATCAACATGTATTCTATCATAGCAAAATTTAGCAAGGTGGCCCTTACGTCCACAATGTGTACAAGTGTACACATGAGCATACATGTGATGGGTGTGTCCGTGAGGAGCATGTGTATGCCGTGGAGGGTGTGCATGAATAATAGATGGAGCTTGTTTCTTTCGAAGCAAAGTTTCCAAATGTGTATGACCCACTACACATTGGCTCAAAGTGGAGCCTAAACAATCTACACTCTTCTTAAGCATGGATATATCATTGTTGATCAAAGAAGAAGTGTGGCATGCAATAGGTGAAGTGTGTGATACTACCCTAGCATGGCAAACATGTGCATCAATCTTATTTTGTAAAACATCATTTTTCTTTAAACAAACATTTAAATCATTTGAAATAGAAATAATTTTATTTTTCAAAGCAACATTCTCTTTTAAAACAAAATCAATTTTTGAAGATAAGTTTTCATTTTTCTTCAAAATATTTTCACAATCATTATTGTTTTTCAAAAACTCATTTTCTTTAAGTGCAAGTTCTAATTGAGATCTCAATGAATCCCTTTCATTATAGACCTCAACCTTCTCTTGCAAAACATTGTTAAGTTTAGAAGACAATTTTTTATTTTCTTTATTTAAAGCAAAAGTCTTCTTTTTCAACAAATTATATTTTTCAATCAATTTTTCACAAACAATAGAAAGTTCTTCATTCAAAGCATGGGGATCAACATAATCATTTTAAGAACTAGCACAATCATTACTATCTAGTTGAGATTCTGAATGTACCTCAAGGGAGTCATTCCCTTGGACCGTATAGCATTATTGTGGCTCGGATTCTCCACTAGATTCCTCTTCTTGTTGGATTTGCACTTGAAGCTTGGAGGTGTTGGTGGTTGTTGTCAAGATATTCCACACTGCAAAGGCGGAATCAATGTTAGAAACACTCATATGATAATCTTTAGGTAATGTGCTTCTAATGGCCTCAAGGGCTTGTGCATTGGCCCCTATATGATTGCGATCTCCAAGATAGCATTTCTTGGTGGCCGCAAGAAAGATGCAAACCTAGGGTCTTTAGGTACATGGACATCCTATACTTCCAAACAACAATGTTGGAAGGGTCAAAGCTAGGTGGGGTCATGAAGTCCATGACAAACTATATGAGTGTGCAAACAAGCAAATGCAAACAATAGACTAGCAATCAATGGATCTCACTCCTAGGATGTTAAGCCTAATATCAGGAGCACTAGCTCTGATACCAATTGAAAAACACCTAGAGGGGGGGTGAATAGGTGTAAGTGCTAATCTAGTGAACTAAGTGCGCTAAATGCGGAAGCTAATGCAAATTTTGCAACACACTTAATACAATCAACAAGTGTAGCCGAATTCCCCGTGAAGGGCTCTGGACTAACTCCTCTTGATTCCCCTTGAATGGGTTGAGGTGCTATGTGAAGCTCTTGTGGTTAAGTATAAGTGAGGCACACACAAACAACCAAGCATATAAGATGATATAGCAATATGAAATATGCAAGGCACAATGCAAGTAAATAGATATGATATAACAATATGAGTTATGCTCAACACAAGCAAATATGATATGAATGAAGTATGATGCTTTGCACAAATAAATGAGAGAGAGAGTTAGAGAGTCAAGTGGATCAAACGCAAACACAATGATATGTTTCGAGGTTCGAGCACCTTGCTCTACATCCCCGCCTACACCACCGTGTAGGATTTCCAATCCACTATAACGTCCACCGAGGACTCCCACCGAGGGAACCTTCACCGAGAAGGATTTTTACAATAAGGGAGTACCGAACTCCTCTCTCAAACAACCACCTCACAACCGAGGGGTAGGCCCGTAGCCAATACAACCAACACATCACCTCTACCGAAGAGGGATCCAAACCAATACCACTCCGATCAACCTCTACCAAAGAGGGATACAACAAAAGCAAGGAGGGTTTACAATCAAGGAGGCTTAACCTCAAACACTTCTCTTTTCTCTCTTTTCCACAAAACAAGGATCCTAATAGATTAGGATAGTATGATAGCTCAAGTGTGGAAACAAGGTGTTTTTGGAAACAAGCAACAAAGAAAAACTACTAGGGAAATCTCTTGTAAATGATAGAAAATGAAAATCAATACAATCTCCCAAAACCCTAGTTTTCTTTGATTTTCTAAAAACCCAAAAACAATAAAGATGAGAAGTTTAAAGCCCAAAAACTCTTTTTAAAACTTATTTTAAACTCAGGAAAACTGGGAATTTTTCTCTTGTAAAAACCTTGGCTAAAAACCCAAGGAGATGGGGTTTTTTATAGGCCCATCAGAAACTAGCCGTTAGGCTGAGCTGGCAGCCTGACAGGCTAACGGTCGACCGGCCCGGTCGACCGCCAACGGTCTAAAATGTGACCGTTAGGCAACCACGGTCGACCGGCCCGGTCGACCCAAACAAACAGATAGCACTGCTCTCAGTCCCGGTCGACCCGGACGGTCGACCGTCCCAGTGTCTCCAAACGTGCACAGATTTGTGCACGTCGGTCGACCGGCCCGGTTGACCGACTTCAGCCAAGTCGACTAGGTCAGTTGACTTAGTCGACTGATTGAAGCTTGGAACAGAAATCTGGGTCAGAAAAACAGTTTAAAAATATTTTGAAAAATCTTTTAAGTCTTCTAAAAATCAACAAAACTTGTTTTAACATTTTATATTAAAACACAAACTTGTGATAAAAATTTCAAGACATATATCAATCATATCATTCATTTTTGAGTCTTGCAAATTTTATCAAAAACAAAACTTGTATTTTTATCAAATTTGATTTTTCCAAAACATGAATAGGATAGTCAAAATAAGTTTGTTTAGGAAGTGTAAGCATGTATGTATAACTAGAATACATCTATTATACATATAACCATGTAAACTTGTTTTGATCAATCATTCATGAAAACCAATTCAAAAACATGAAAACGTGTGTGTTGTTGTGCACTTGTGCATATCAACTATACTAAGCTTTACAAATGGATCTAAACACACTAAACTAAAATATGGATACCTAAGTCTTCTTGATGATCTTCATCTTCAAGTTGACTTGCTCCAAAACTCCATCCATGGGCTAGGCAAGGTATGATCTTGAAGCTTTGGCCCTGGAATCACCATGAAAAGCTTCTAACACCTTTGTTGAAGCTAATCACCCACTAATATCTTGCTAATGATCTGAAACTTAAAATCACAAGATTATTAGTAAACATAACTACATGAGTTAATCATCATCAAAACTAGGGTGGAAGGCCTTTGGGCCAACATATACATCATGCCTAAATGTTGTTTAATATCATGTTTTTGTATTTGGATAAGTTTTGGATAAAATGTATTTTCTATTCAAAAATCTAAGTCTTAGAAAATACAGTTTTTGGATTTTGGTAAAAATGATAAGCCACAAAAATGTTTCAAGATGTTTGAAATTTGTGTTGAAATTTTTAACACAAGTTTATATTTCAATATAAAATGATAAAACCATTTTTGTGTAATTCTAGAGATTTTATGGGAATTTATTGGATAATAAATACCTTGTTTTTCTGGCCCAGAACTGCAGCTGCCAGGCTAGGCCGGTCGACCGGACCATGTAGCCGGTCGACCGAAGCTGTCGACCTACGTGCACGGATACGTGCACGCTGGCTGCCCCATAATCCGGTCGACCGCATGGTCGATCGACTGAGAGCAGTTTGCTCTCTATTTGCCCCCGGCCGACCGAGCGGTCGACCGGACAGAGAGCGTTGCTCTCTGTATCTGGGACGGTCGACCGCACGGTCGACTGGTTGCTGCCAGTGGTCAAAATGTGGCCGTTGGCCGGTCGACCGACCGGTCGACCGATAGTTCATTTTTGGCAGGATCTGCTGCCAACGGCTAGTTTTCCAAATGGCCTATAAATACCCCATTGGAAAGAGGTTTTCTCGAAGATTTTTGGTGCTAATTTTTCCTGACTCTCTAGTGTTTTCACAGCAATCAAAAGAAGTTTTTGTGCTTTAAATTGAACAATCTATTTGGTGTTTTTGCTAGGGTGGAAAATCAAAGAAAAGGGTTTTTAGGAAAAGTGTTTGATTCAACTTCTTCACCTTGGTTTCTAGTTTTTCCCAAGGATTTTTCTTTGAGTTTTTGATTTCCATTCCTTTGGTTTTCTCCACACTTGAGCTACATCTACTATCTCATTGTATAGGATCTTTGTGTGGGAAAAGAGATTGTTTGTGGTCTTTTGATCACCAAGTTGTAAACCCTTCATTTGCTTGGCTTTGTGCCTTTCCCTCATTGTGTTGAGGAGGTTGTGCATTTGGGTTGTATCCCTCAAGTTGTGAGGTGATCCTTGTGTTGCTTTGTGCTAATCCCTCAAGTTGTGAGGTGATTGTTTGTTGGCTTGGTGCTTTGCCTCTAGGAGGAGGTAGTGTTTGTAAGGAGAGGAGTTGGGTACTCCTTGTAATTGTTATTGCCCCAAATCCTCGATGGAGGTTCCCTTTGTGGGAGTCCTTTGTGGACAAGCTAGTGGACTTGAAATCCTTCTGTGTGAAGGCGGGGATGTAGAGTTGGGTGCTCGAACCTCGAAACATATCTTGTTTGCGTTTGATCCCTTGGCTCTCTCTATATTGTGCCTTGCATCAATTCATATTGTTCATTCATATTTATTTGCTTGGCTTGTTTGAGTGTGCTCTCTTGTTTATTGCAATTAGTTTTTAAATTCCGCATTAAGTTCATTAGATTAGCATTATCACCTATTCACCCCCCTCTAGGTGATTTCAATTGGTATCAGAGCCTACGCTCCTGATATTTAGGTTTAACCACCTAGGAGTGAGATCTTGGTTTGCTAATCTTCATTTGCATTTTTCATTTGCACACATTTAGTTTGCACTCATGGATAGCCCCCCTATGTTTGATTTTTCTAGACATGATATTTGGAAGGCCAAGATGAGTAGTCATTTAAAAAGCCTAGGACATCTAGTTTATCAAGCCACTACTCAAGAATCCTACTCTAATGCTAGCAAGCATAAAAAGGTAAATGCATTAGCACTTAAGACACTTAGAGCATCTCTAAATGAAGATCTTTTACATGTGTTTGCTCATTATGATTCGGCTTTTGCAGTTTGGAGCATTTTGACTTCTCCCGAGCTACCAAGGATTATCAACAAGTTGAGGAGATCTAGGAGAGACAAGTCCGACGAGCATTGCCTCATGGTTCAAGGGAAAGACTCCCTTGAGGCACAATCAGATTCTCAACTAGATGATAGCTCTAGTTTATATTGCTATGGGTGTTTGGAAGTTCAAAATTTAAATGTAGAACTTGCCTCAAAGCTTGAAAAATTCTTAGAAAAACATGAACTTTTGAAAAGAACTTTGATTTAAAAGAAGAAATGAAGGATTTGTGCTCAACTTTTGAATTGATTTTGCAAGAGAAGAAAGAGATTGCAAGTGAACGTGACTCACTTAAATCTCAAATAGAACTTGCTCTAAAGGAAAATAAGTTTTTGAAAAGTAAAAATGATTGTGATGATGTTGTGAAAAACAATGAGGTTTTATCTTCTAAATTAGATTTTGTTTTAAAAGATAACCTTTCATTGAAAAATGAAATTGATTTTATTACAAAAGAATTGGATTTAGTTTTAAAGAAAAATGAATCTTTAAAAATTGATATAGATTCTCATGTTTGCCATGCTAGTGTAGCTTCTTCATCTTGCACACCTATTGCATGCTCCACTTTATCTTCAACTATTGAAAATGATATAAATGTTTTGAAGAAAAGTGTTGATTGTTTGGGCTCCACTTTGAGCCAATGTACTTTAAATCATACACGCTTGGAAACCTTGGTTCGTAAGAAACAAGGTCCATCTTTGCATGTACACCCATCACAGCATACACATGCTCATCACGATCACAAACTTCACACTATGTATGCCCATGTGTACACGTGTACACATTGTGGTCGAAGAGGCCACCTTGCTAGATTTTGCTATGATCGTTTACATGTTGAAAATTTAGCAAATAATCTTGTTTGGGTTAGGAAAGATACTAACCCCTATGGACCCAAAAGAAAATGGGTACCAAAGACCACCCCTCATATATTTGATGTAGGTGTGGGCTCTCGCATCACGTGAGAGTGGCGGTGCCTTGGAGTGGATGTGTTCCGTGCTTAAGAGAAAACAAATTTGGATGCATCACTTTCAAGGGAAGTTTGGTGGGAGAGGTCCACCATTGGTTTGGAGAACTAGAGAGGTGCCTTCATCGGTTTTGGTATCAATCTCTAACTCCCGTTTATATTTGCATGCTTTTCATGTCATTGATTTATAGCATGTCATGTTTTAAAGCTCATTATGATTATGCCATGATTATTAGACCATTGACATGCATGTATAGCTTTTGAGATCACCCATATTTATATGGACCCATATGTTGTGTTCTCACCATTTGTTTAGCTATTATGCACATCATAGCTCTAATAGCATGTGGATTTACATAATGATCATGTTTATGATTTTCATGTTGATTTATATCCCGTTTTATGCTTCATGATTTGATTACTTGTTTAGATGTTAATTTTCATTAAAACTAGGCTATATACGTGTACATGTAGTGGGCCACAAATAAATCTTTATATATGTTTGGACTTGAACGTTCATTTGTACCCATTAGATGTGCTAGTATAGTCTAGTTTTGATGATTCATGCATTCTAGCTTGTATTCCCTATTTTGGACATGTTTTATGATCATGTGTTTTCACTTCATGTATATGTTTATTTTGCCAAACTTTAAGATATACATGTATACCCCTTAAGTCATTTGCTTTTCATACAAATCTTTATTATGGACTCAAATTGTGTTTAGGGATATGTATGTATACTTTTTGTGTTGTCAAAACATACATATGCCTTGAAATATAAATTGTTTTTAATGAAAATTTAGTTTTTCATGCTTTCATGTTTAAGGAATTTAAATTGAGCTTAATTGCTATTTTCATGTTTATGTGTTTCACATAACACTTGTGCACTCACTTTATTATGTTTCTCATGACTTTGTTTCATGAGTATGATATGAGCTATATAGACTTTGAGTGTTAGTGATCATGTGATTTTCATGTTTCATGAAAATGATTTTGTTTTATTCCTCACTTGAAGGATTTCGTACTAATTTACAAGTTTTCCCATTTAACTAGTTCGTATTCTTCTCATGGTAGATGTTTTCAAACATACTATATTTTTCAAATCTATTTTTTGAAAACCCCTACCTTCCAAGGGTGGTTGGATGGGAGATCATGCTTATGTATGCCTTTTAGTGAAAATCATTTTAAACTTGAACATGATTGGGAGGCTAGGTAATATGAGATATACACTTGATATTATTATTGTTTCAATTGCTATCATTGGATTCTTTCAATTGGTATCAATATTGACATTTTTGTATACTCATATATTTTTTTGTATATGTATGCTTGCACTTCAAAGAATATCAATTTCAATTGGTATCTAATTTTCATACATATATATGTTTTTATTTGTGCTTATTATATTCATATATCTTAGAGTACAAATTTTGATCATGGTAAAGCTTGTTTTATAATGACTATCTTATTTCAATTGACTAGTTTTCAATTGGTATCCATATACAAGCTTTGCATGTTTTTATTTGGTAATTCATAAAGAGGGAGAAACCTTGTATTTCATTTTTCAATTGGTATTTGATTTTCACTCCCACACTTTATGATTGAAAATTTCAATTTGGTATCATATGTTCAAAATGAAAAATATTTACAATTGGTATCAAAATCCTTGTTTAGAAATTCAAATTTGTTATGTTTAATTTCAATTGGTATCAAGATGCTCTACTTTGACAAATTTTTTAATTGATATCTTAATTGATTGTCACCCCTTATTTACATAATTTGTGTTTTAGACAAAAAGGGGAGAACATTATTTTATTGCTTTTAACTCCTTCGATGTTTCTTTGTTTCGAACAAAAAGGGGGAGAAAATGTTATTGTTTTTCTTGGACCCCTTTATTGATGATTGACAAAAAGTTGGAGAATTATTTGAGTTAATATGCATGTTTTATATGCATGTTTTGTTTTGTTTATTAATTGTTGTTTAATTGTTTATTAGTATCAAGAGCATTATTTAAGAACATGTTTTAATGGTATCTAGAGCATGTTTTGTTTTGACAATTTCAATTGGCATCAGAGCGATTTCAATTAATATAAAAACAAGTTATTTTATTGTTTTATGCATGACTATGCATGTACATGTTTAATATTCATTGCATATATTTATGTTTTATGTTTATGCATGAGTTAAGGGGGAGCTTCTTTGAAGTGCAACTTTAATCCATGCATATATAACTCCATGAGTTTTGTCATCATCAAAAAGGGGGAGATTGTTGGCCAAAAGGCTTCCACTCTAGTTTTGATGATGATTAACTCATGTAGTTATGTGTACTAATAATCTTGTGTTATTTAGGTTCAGATCATTAATCAAGATGTTAGTAGGTGATTAGCTTCATCAAAGATGGTTTGGAAGCTTTCACATAGTGATTCAAAAGCCCGAGTGACAAGATCATATATAGCACTCATTGGAGTCAAGCTCGGTGGATCACGAAGTTTTGATCGAGTCGGCTTGGAGACGGCGCCTCTACAAGAAGACATCGGTACCTAGTTTAGTTTGAGTTTTAGATCCAAATTGTAAAGATTAGAATAGTATGATATGCTCAAGTTCACAACACACACGTTTCATGTTTTGAATATTGGTTTTCGGTTTTTTTGGTTTTTGGTTTAACCGATCTTGGTTTCATGAATAGATAGATCAAAACAAGTTTACATGGTTTAATGTATATTAGATTTGTTCTATATACATGCATGCTTCAACTACCTAGACAAACTACGTTTTGACTTATTCATGTGTTTTATGTTTTGGTATTTTTAACAAAACATATTTTGGAATTAATGACAAAAACATGGATATATATATATGTTTCATGTATATAGGATTATATCCATATACATCATGCCTAAATGTTGTTTAATATCATGTTTTTGTATTTGGATAAGTTTTGGACAAAATGTATTTTCTATTCAAAAATCCAAGTCTTAGAAAATACAGTTTTTGGATTTTGGTAAAAATGATAAGCCACAAAAATGTTTCAAGATGTTTGAAATTTGTGTTGAAATTTTTAACACAAGTTTATATTTCAATATAAAATGATAAAACCATTTTTGTGTAATTCTAGAGATTTTATGGGAATTTATTGGATAATAAATACCTTGTTTTTCTGGCCCAGAACTGCAGCTGCCAGGCTAGGCCGGTCGACCGTACCATGTAGCCGGTTGACCGAAGCTGTCTACCGACGTGCACGGATACGTGCACGCTGGCTGCCCCATAATCCGGTCGACCGCACGGTCGACCGACTGAGAGCAGTTTGCTCTCTGTTTGCCCCCGGCCGACCGAGCGGTCGACCGGACAGAGAGCGTTGCTCTCTGTATCTGGGACGGTCGACCGCACGGTCGACCGGTTGCTGCCAGCGGTTAAAATGTGACCGTTGGCCGGTCGACCGACCGGTCGACCGGTAGTTCATTTTTGGCAGGATCTGCTGCCAACGGCTAGTTTTCCAAATGGCCTATAAATACCCCATTGGAAAGAGGTTTTCTCGAAGATTTTTGGTGCTAATTTTTCCTGGCTCTCTAGTGTTTTCACAGCAATCAAAAGAAGTTTTTGTGCTTTAAATTGAACAATCTATTGGTGTTTTTGCTAGGGTTTGGAAAATCAAAGAAAAGGGTTTTTTGGGAAAAGTGTTTGATTCAACTTCTTCACCTTGGTTTCTAGTTTTTCCCAAGGATTTTTCTTTAAGTTTTTGATTTCCATTCCTTTGGTTTTCTCCACACTTGAGCTACATCTACTATCTCATTCTATAGGATCTTTGTGTGGGAAAAGAGATTGTTTGTGGTCTTTTGATCACCAAGTTGTAAACCATTCATTTGCTTGGCTTTGTGCCTTTCCCTCATTGCGTTGAGGAGGTTGTGCATTTGGGTTGTATCCCTCAAGTTGTGAGGTGATCCTTGTGTTGCTTTGTGCTAATCCCTCAAGTTGTGAGGTGATTGTTTGTTGGCTTGGTGCTTTGCCTCTAGGAGGAGGTAGTGTTTTGTAAGGAGAGGAGTTGGGTACTCCTTGTAATTGTTATTGCCCAAATCCTCGATGGAGGTTCCCTTTGTGGGAGTCCTTTGTGGACAAGCTAGTGGACTTGAAATCCTTCTGTGTGAAGGCGGGGATGTAGAGCTGGGTGCTCGAACCTCGAAACATATCTTGTTTGCGTTTGATCCCTTGGCTCTCTCTATATTGTGCCTTGCATCAATTCATATGTTCATTCATATTTATTTGCTTGGCTTGTTTGAGTGTGCATCTCTTGTTTATTGCAATTAGTTTTTAAATTCCGCATTAAGTTCATTAGATTAGCATTATCACCTATTCACCCCCCTCTAGGTGATTTCAGACTGGGCTCGTCGAAGCTTGGCAGGGCTTTCTGGGTTCTCGTCGGGGCTGGGCGGAGCTCAGCGGGACCTCGTCAGGGCTTGACAGGGTTGGTGGAGCTCGTTGGGGCTTGCCAGGCTTCTTGGGTCCTCGTCCTGGCTCGCGGAGACTCGCTGAAGGTCGTCAAAGGTCAGTCGAATCTCGCTGAAGGTCGCGGGACTCATGGAGGCTCGCTGAAGGTCGAAGAAGGTAGTAGAGGCTCGTCAGATGTCAGCTCGTATCTCTTTTTAGCCTCCTCGTTTCTCTATCGCGATGAACTTAGGTTTGCGAACGAGCCCTAATTTCGTCTCTTCTCTTCTCTTATAAAATAAGGTCGGGTTAATGGGTTCAAACCCAAAAGAAAAAAACAAAATGAAATGTCAATTTCGGCCGATATTTGAAACCCCAAAATCGAATGAAATTTTGGAAATTCGCCGAAATTTCAGTGACATTAATCCCATTTCGAAATTTGAAATGGGGTAGCCGATTTCGTATCGGCCATATGAATTTCCCGACATTTCGGCGGAAATTTTGAAATGTCGGCCGACATTTAGAACATTGGGCAATTTGCTATCAACAACGATAACATAAGTCTGCTACATATTCACATAAGAGGTTGCAAGAATTTGCTATTGGATATGAGGTTTTGGTTAGAGTTTGTCCAGAGCAATGTTCTAAATGTCCGGTGTCGGCATGTCGGAAGGCAAAATGTAATATTAGATTGCGGATATCGGGAAAATTTGCTCAATTTCGGTATCAATTTTGGAGGTCATATATATATATATATATATCATAAAGTATGTCTTAAATGTCATAATGTTCTAAAAGACATATATGATATATCAAGACAATATATATTTAAACCATCTTATTTAGGGTATACTTCGACAACTTGCATTAAAGCACGTTTTGGCAAAGAAAACAGGCAACATGCTTTTACAATCGAAAAAAATCCAAAGTATCTTGCAGCAGATTGAATAACCCATAACTAGATGAAAAAACAAATATAGAGTTGTAACACCAGTAAGTATAAGATCCACCTTAATAACACCAATTGGTTGTAGAGTTTAACACTAGTAAGTATAAGATCAACCTTCAATCTCCTGCACAGACCTGCACAAAAACTTTTTACTGGGGGAAAGACTTTGAAATTGGCTCAAATAGGGATCATCATCACCAATTCTTTTTACTGGGGGAGAGACTTCGAAATTGGTACAAAAAAGGATCATCATCAACAATTCTTCTTACTGGGGGGGGGGGCTTCGAATTATGGGGAGGGACATCAGATTGTAAGCCCGACATTTAAAATGACAAAGATAATGCAGCTCAAAACCGCAACCTACAACACAATAAACCAAAAAATGCAACATACAACACCAAAAATCCACAAAAACATTAGCCTCTTACAGAGAACATATGGCATGAACATGCAACAACCACAGACAGAAGGATCTTTTGTAATCTTTAGCTGTAAACTTTCACAGTAGCTTCTGTGTAGGGCTTAGTAAATTCATCATTGCCCACAACCACAATACCTGAGGGTTGCTCTACAACGGAGCATCCAAGCCTCTTAAAAACCCACAAAGTCAAACCCACAAAGTCATCACATACGAGATAGCTATGCCCACATCATTGCCTAAAAATGCTTGTGCACAAGGAAAGGAGTACCTTTTCAGAGGATGTAGAGCTTGAGAGCACAACGCTGAGGTCTAGAGGGCGGAGGCGAGGTTGACATCACAGTGCCGAGGGTGGCGGCCTGGGCCAGAGAACGACAGCTGGTCTCGAGAGACTGGCAGAGATAAGGGGATCTCCAGATCCAGTCAAATCTAACTAAAATTTTGTTGCAGAAATAAAAAAATGGATCAATTGACGGAATAGAAAAATATTCAATCTAATACCACTAAATTTTATTGTTGAAATAAAAAAATAAGATCTAATTCTAATTTTGAGGTTAAATTAAAAAGAAAATGAAAATTAGGACATTTAAGAAAATTAGGGCTTGAAAATAAAAAAATCAAAACAAAATCATCAAAAATGACAAAATAAAAGGAAATTTACCCAAAAAAAAATAATTGCAGAACTTGCCTGAGTTGCCTCACCTGGGCTCGCAGTTGGTCGTTAGGGCTCGTCAAGGTTTCCTAGGTCGGAGCTCAGCGGAACCTTGCAAGGCTTGGTCGAGCTCTCACAACCGGGGAAGACGAGGGCGAGTCGGGGAAGAAGAGGTTGAGGTTGAGCAAGAGAGACCGACGATTTGGGGAAGACGAGATCGAGAGCTCGTCGATTTGGGAAGACGAGGGCGAGGTGTCATCGATTTGGGGAAGACGAGGGCGATGCCTCCTCTCTTTCTCGTCGATTCGGGGCTGCGGGTGTGCCCTAAATCCCCCTCTCCTCTTTTATATATACAACCGGGTCGAATGTTGGACTTGGGTTAATTGGTTCAAACCAAAAAAAAAAAACAAAAGCAAATGTCGGCCGACATTTTGGAACCACAAAACTGGCCGAAATGTCAGAAATTTGCCAAAATTTTGAGGATATTAACCTCGTTTCGACATTTGAAATTGGGTAGACGATTTCGTGTCGGCCACATGCAATTTCTGACATTTCGGCCAAAATTTCAAAATGTCGGCCGATATTTAAAACATTGGTCCAGAGGTGGAAACTTTGAAGAAGCTTCATACTCGACGTATAGGTCCTTGCAGGGTATTGAGACGGTTTGATTCCAATGCTACGAGCTTGACATTCTTCGTGATCTTGAAATCAATCCAGTGTTCAACATTGAGGACTCAATTCTTTACCACACTCTAGTGGCCTATCCAATTGCCACACTAGATGAGCCAGCACCAACTTTCAGAGGTCCCCAGCCATTCCGGTTCAACCATCACTACAACCCCACCACCGTTGAGACCCTCTACCGAGGAGATTGAGGGTATTCTGACGGATGAGACAGTTTCCACCGCTGCTGGCACCTTCCAGCGCTATTTGGTCTATTTGCGTGGATGGCTCGATTCGATTGCACTTGATTGCGGGACGAGGAGATTATGCAACTCAACCCAGAGGTTCTACATGACTTTCACCGTCGCCATTCTTCAGAGGTGAATTTTTCAAAACCGGGGAGAGTTGATGAGAATTCGTGTAGTTCATGGACATGGAGGACTTGCTTGCGCAGGACGCGCAACTCTCTTATATTGTATTAGGCTATTTTTATTGTTAGGCTTTTTTCTTTATTTAGTAGATTCGATTCTTTTTGCTCTTAGTCCTACATCAGTCAGAATAAGGGAATTTCTTTTGTATGAGGCATATAAAAAGCCAATTAGACTATTGGGTTGGACAGTTAAGCGAAGTCAATTTAAATCCCTTTTCTGCTTTGCGTGTTGATTTGCATTGCTCCTTGAATTTCTTGCATGCTGATGTATGAAAGTGGGTGAGAGATCACCTGGATGTCGATTCCCAAATTAATCAAAATCTATCTTTATTTTCATTCTAAAATTAGTTCTGCATCACTACTTTTCAGAGCTGATACTATTTTCATCATAGTGTTCATAGCTTTTCTATATTGCTGATATGGCCGATATTGCTTATATTGACGGCCGATATTGACTATATTGATACTAAAAAGTAAAAAACATTGGCCGATACACATACCGAGATTTCAAACTATGATATTTGTGGGCGTTGCTATTCAGAAGTCTAGTAGAAAGAATTTGGTGCTTTTCCACAGTTACTTCCTTAGAACTGTTAGCCATCTGTATACTATTTTATAATTATCTTATCATTTTTATGTACAATCTATTAAGCTTCTTTATTATTTTTCTAATTACTTACTCGTTGCACTTTGCCGCTGTCAATTTAATGCCAAAATTATGTAACTAAAGTTTATGTTTATATTTCTTTGGAAAGTATATTCTCTTAATTGTATTTTATTGTATCCTTGGAACTTGGACCAAGGTCTTTTCCTGACCATGGGGTAAGAATTTGTCGTGGTTCTTATCATTAATGTATGGTCAAACTGTGCATATATTCCCTTAATTCATGATATACATTTTCTCATATGAAAAATCATTAATGATCGTTGATGGAACAGTACACCATGCCAGAATTAAAGACTTTTAAGGTTTTGAGAGGGAGACAGTTGTTTATGCTTATCTGATAATGCAAAGGTGCAGTTTGTAGCATCTGCACCAACACTGTTTCCTGCAGAATTTGTCCAGGAATTTCAGAATTGTTTTGATCGGGCTCCAGCTGTTCCTTTTAGTGAAATTGAGGCTATACTGCGTGAGGAACTTGGGAGGCCATTGGAGAGCGTTTACGAGTATATTGATCCAGTGCCAATTGCTTCTGCCTCAGTTGCTCAGGTTTGTGTGTAGGCATTTCACCCTTTTGTGCAGTACTGTATCATTTGGGATATAATGATGATTATCTAGTTCCCTTGTATATTGTCCAGGTTCATGGTGCAAGACTGAAAAATTCACAGCAAGAAGTAGTGATAAAGGTCTTAAAGCCTGGCATAGAAGATGTATTAGTTGCAGATCTAAACTTTGTATATGTTGTTGCACGCATTTTGGAGTTCCTAAATCCTGAACTTCGACGAACATCATTGGTATGTCTTATGTGGTTGTATTATCCTCATTATCACATGTTATTGAGTGGAAGCTGACAGATCCAAGCTCTTGCACTAAGGGACTATTTGCTTCGATGTAGTCAAGACAACAGTGTAGTTCTAAGTACATGTAGATTTTAGGTCTGTAGTAGGAACACGGGGTAATGTCTTTGGTTTGATAACTTGTAGTTTCAATTACAGAAAATGAAAAAATATTGGTTTAATGCATATAAGTTGTTAAAAAAAAAAACTGATGTGGCATCCTCTTTTTTTTAATTATATGTCAACTATTGTAGTTGAAACTATAACCAATTTGATCGCATTTTCAACTACAATAAAAACCCCTAAAATATAGTACTGAGTACTGAAATTAGAACTATATGGTCCAACTATATCAAAACAAACAATTGAGTTGTTATTTACTGTAGTTGGAGCTACATGTAATTCCAAACAGCCCCTAAGCTTATGCATTTTCACTGTACTTTTCATAAGCTACTTCTCACACACAACATATAGTAGTTGATTTCTAGTGAGTGTGAGCGTGTTATGTGTATATCTACTGGGTTGTTTGTTTATATCCTAAGGCAAAGTAATTTAAAAGATAAGCCTGTTATGGTCGTTTTTTGATTCATTGGTCTTGAATTAAAATTATACCATAATCTTTGATTTATATAGTTATTAGGAAAGTGTAAATTCATCTGAGTTACAGGGTACTCACGGTTCTAACTACATCCAGAACTTAATTCTTTCGCCACCTTGTTAAATGCATTTACATTATATAGAAAAGTAAGAAATGGCTGGAGAAAAGTAAGTAACTAGACCGGAAATTCGTGTAATGCTTGAAATTGTTGAGAAATACTAATGGAGAAAATACTGGGAGAATAGCTATAAAGTTGCTACTATTTATGACTAGCTGCAATGGTAGCAAGCACAGCAGGGTAGCTTTATTTCTGTTCAATATGCTCAATGATGTGTAGCAGGCTTCAAGAACATAAAACATCATCTAAATCTAAATCCATTTTCCATAAAATTTTGGTCATTTGAAATGCCTCCAAAGTCCAAAAGCACATAAAATAGTTGAGCAAGATTTTGGCCTATTATTGACCTGGCATATCCGCACCGATGCACTGCTGACAATATTTTGGCTACAATAACTACTAGCAGGAGAGCCAAGATCATATTATGTTGGCCCATGGGTACAATCACTCTTTGTTTTGATGATTCTCTACTCATGAATATACATGAAAGCTAACAAGATTATTTGGGTGTTTATAAGTTTCAGGTTCTCAAGTTTGGATTCATCTTCAACTGCTATAGAAGATCAAAGTTTAATAGTATGCATTATCTATCATTTTGAAAAAGTATCTATTATAGGCTAGAAAGTCTAATTTTTGTAAGTAATAAATTGTTAAAGTTTAGTTTAGAGAGAACAGCTCAATGGAATCACATGCTACTTGCACGTTTTATGATTAATGTATCTTTATATAAAAAGTTTTTGAAAATCAATTGTGTTTTTGAAAAAGTTTTGACAGACAGCTTGGGTTGTCGATAGCTCCGCTTACTGGACTGTCGACAGGTGTTTCCCGAGATCTTTGTTGACAGAAGTGTCAACAGGGCTGTCGAAATTCTCTCTCTGAGATTTTCGACAGGGTTTTCCCGATAGCTTTGTTGTTCAACATTTCAACAGAACTGTAGACAATTCTCTCTCTGAGAATGTCAACATGCTTTTACAAAGAGTTGGGTTCTGAAGATTTGTGGGTCACTTTTGACAGACGAATGTGACTATCAACAGCTGATACATCAAGTATCAGTGTGGACTGTCGACAACACTATTGGACTGTTGACAACAGACTGTCGACAAGAATAGCTGTGCAACAACTTATGTCGACATGCCTCTTAGGCTGTTGACAACTCTAACAGACTGCTCACAGTTTTTGACCCTGTTTTTAAAACGTGTTTATTTAGCAAAACTTCTGTTTTTGGATTCTCTAAGTGGCTAGTTTTAAAAATCTATATATTGGATTATTTTCAATAGTTCTACAACAGTTTTTCAAGTGCAAAAATCATTCATACTCTCTACAAAAAGTTTTTGAGCCTTCCTTTCCTATTCTCTATTATTTTCTCACTTACCGAATCCTTCAACCTTATCCCTTTATTCTAAGCTATATGATTTTGTATTGTGAGTTGTTTGTGATTTGAAGAAGGTCACCTTGCTTCTGTAATTCTTGTGAGAAAGTTTTCTCTAGTAAAAGAGGAAAAAGCTAGGAGTTGCGGCTCCTGGATCTTGCGGGATTCGTAGTGAAGTGTAATCTGTTCTTAACTCTTAGTGAAAATTCTTCATTGCGGTGAAGGCGGGGATGTAGGGTAAGTTGCTCGAACATCGAAAAAATCCTCTTGCGTTTCTGATTGCTATTCACTCTTTCATTACTCTATCATTGCTTATTGTTTTACTTAATAATATTTATTCTTTGTATAAGTTTTGTCTTGCTTGTTCAAAAATTGGTTGTTCCAAGATAGCTATTAAAACACCTCAACTCTTATTAAAGAGGAATCACGAGGAGAAGTTCTAGGGCCTTTCACGGGGAATTCGACTTTGGTTCTTGGCTTCTATTTTTGAACATTGTTATCTTGTTGCTTTTAAGTTTTTAATTTGTGCAATATTATTAGCTATAACCTATTCACCCCCTCTAGGTTATTTCAATTGGTATCGGAACAAGGACTCTTGTGTATAGGTTTTACCACCTAAGAGTGATCTTATTTGACGCATCATAATATTTCACACACATGGCGGATAACGTCAAGACCTCACCTAAGTTGGATTTAACTTTTTTATTTGGAAAGTTAAGATGAGTATCTTTTATAATCGTTAGGAAATTATATCAGCGTTTTGTTGTTCCTAATGGTGACAAGGACACATTGTTCGATATCACTGTTAAGGAATCTGAGGCCTTTTGCAAGCACTCAATGATGATGATATTTCTAGAGTGATAAATTTCAAGTTTGCCTATGAGATTTGTAATAATCATGTTATCCAAGAGGGGACCTCTCAAGTAAAGATGGCTAAGATTGACTTGTAGCGTTCTCAATATGAAAACTTTAATATGAATGATAATGAGACTATAGATGATATGATCACAAGATTTACAAAGATCACAAACAGTTTTTTCTCTAGGAGACTCCATCGACAACGACTAAAAGGTGAGAAAAGTTATTCTGGCACTTTCTCAATCTTGGGAAGACAAATTCACCATCTTAATGGAGTTAAACGACAAGGAAGGAATGGACTTCATGGGCTCATCAGAAACTTGAAGACTCATGAGATGGAGAGAAAAATTCGAGAAGACAAAGCCCTATCAAAGAAGAAGAATATTGCCTTTAAGTCCGCTCCAACTCTCTCCGATGATAATGAAGATCTTAGTCAAGAAGATGATATTAAAGAGCACTCCCTCCTAGTAAAGAATGTAAGAAGAATGTTCTGTTGGCTCAAAGGCCAATCACTGTAGTTTTGATGATGATTAACTCATGGAGTTATAGTACTAATGATCTTTTATTTATTAAGTTTCATATATTCTATTAAGATCTTAGTCAGTGTTTAGCTTCAACAAAAGATTCGAAGTCAAGTTTTGAAGCTATCACTTGTTGATTCAAGAGCTCGCGCTTCAAGATTGCATCAAGTACTTAAAGAGGAGTCTTATGGATCAAGTTTGGATCAAGTCGAGATGGAGAGAAGATTTTCAAGAGAATTTTCAAGAAGACTTGAGTTTAAGTTTGTAAGTTTAAGATTTTTGTTTTAGGATAAAATGTAAAGTATAGATTAGTTGTGGATTACACACACAAAACTTTGGTTTTCAGAAAATACAGTTCTGGTTTCATGATTAAATTTCTATATCTCAAAAACTAGTTCACAAGTTTATAATATGTGTTGATTTTTTGTCACACATATTTGTACTTCATAGTATTTTAATGAACTTATTTTTATTTATGGAGATTTTATGATATTTAAAATGATTTTTAAAAAATCTTTAAAACCCCTGAAAAATGTGCTTTAGGGCTGCTTGAGGTCAATCGAGCGGTCCACCGACGTGCACAAGATGTGCACAAGCCCATGTGATTTGAACTCGGTCGACCGTAGTAGAGATCGGCCGACCGATCGGTCGACCGACTGAGTCTGCAGAGCTCTCGGATTTTCTCGGTCGACCAGGCGGTCGACCGTTTCTGCTGATATGCTCGACACCCTTGTAGGCTTTTGGCCATAATTTTTTATTATATTCAATCAATATAATTTAAATTGCATTTTAAAGATAACTTTCAGGGCTACATTTCTTATTCAGTAGTCCTTTTCTTATTCAAGTGATAAAGATGTCAAATATTGGGTTGAAGTCTGTTCTTATTCTGAAAACAGTTTACAGTTTTTGGTTTGACACCTTTCAGTATTTTGTTGATAACTTTCTATTCTGATATGATATTGATTTGATTTAAGTTGCATTAGAAAAAAACTTAAGGATCTACAAATTCTTCCAATATACTTATTTTCAAATTCTAACGTTTTGGGCCTCAAAACTGTGCTCAAAGTTAACCTATTGCGCAGACTGGGTCCTTGGTCGACCGCCAGGCTTCAACGGTCAGAAATATGACTGTTGGTCCGTCGACCGGGTGGTCGATCGGGCAGTCGACCGACAGGCCATTTCTGGCACTTTTTGGTCCCCAACAACTAGTTTTTTTTGCCTATAAATATGAGATTTTTGGGTGAGTTTTAAACAAGTTTTCAAGAGATCATTTTTTTCATCTTCAATAGAGTTTTCTCAACAAGTTTTTAGAGCTTCATTTACATATCAAAAGAGAGTTTTCAAGAGTGCTTCTCATAAGATTTCAAAGGATTTTCTTAAGCTTTTCTCTCTCAAATTTATCTACTTTTCTCATACAAGCTTTAGCTATCCATTGCTATATCCATCTTATAGGGATCCTTTTTGTGAGAGTGTTTGTTGGTGATCAAGAGAAGTGATCACCAAGCGTTCCAACTTTATATTGAGGAATTGGAGGTTGCGGCCTCGGCGAGGTTCGTGTTGTGTGTTTTTCTTGCGGGAACAAGTGAGGGAATTGCGAGTCTAAGAGTTCTTGAGGGAGCTCGTTGTAGGTGTTGCAGCACCGAGTGATCTTGCGGTATCGATTTTAGTGGAAATCTTTCATTTGGGGAAGGCGGGGACGTAGAGTAAGTGGCTTGAATTTTGAAACAATTCTCCCGTGTTTGCGATTGTTCATCTCTCTTTCCTCACTTGTGTTTATATATCTTGCATGCTCTATTGTTAACATCTTTATATACTTGATATACTTGTGCTTAATTGATATATATATATATATATATATATATATATATATATATATATATATATATATATGCTTGAGATTGTTTAATATCTAGCATTGCTTTTATTCCTTGTACATTCATTGCATGCTTGATATTGTGCTCACACTAGTATTCAACCAAGAGAGTTATAGTAGCACCTCAAACTCTTAATCTAGAAGAATCTTGAGGAGAAGTCCAGAGCTCTTCACCAGAATTCGGCTTCACTCTTTGGTTATACGGTGTATAGTTTTAGTTTGCAATATAGTTTTTTAATTCTGCATTGTTTGGCATTAGGTGATCTACATGTTCTACAAGAGAGGAAAATTCAACTACCGAAAAGGAAGGAGACAAGACACAAATGAAAGAAAAGGTAATGAATTGGGCCATGCTACAATTGTAAGAAGCCCGTTCATCTTATTGCGGATTGCCCAGAGATGAACAATGCTTCCACCTCCAAGAAGCCCTATAAGAAGGCGACGATGAAAGCAACATGGGATGATTTAGAGAGTGACTCCGATGAAGATATAGATACGGTAGAAGTTTGCTTCATGGCACAAGGAGAAATTCTTCCAAGGTAACTTCAGAACCCACTTTCGATGATTCCAAATTAACATTAGATGAACTTGAATTTGCTTTTCAAGAACTTGATGAAAAATACATTTCTCTTAAATATAAATATTCTAGATTGAAAAGAGAAAATGATTTTTTGAAAGATAAATTGAATGTTGTTTCAAAGGAGAAAGAAGATCTATCTATTTTTTTTTAAAGAAAACTAAAAAGATTTCAATCTTTACAAATTACATGCAAGGGCAAAAACCTTGTGATTTCTATTGAAATAATGAATTTTGAGGTTTTAAAGAAAAGAATGGATGTTTTGGATTTCGCTCTTAATATTTGTGCTTTCAATAAAAGCAAAATTGAATCTTTGTTTTCAGAGAAGCAAATATCTCATCACTCAAAGCATGCATATCAAGCACAACACATACATCATCATGCTTATATGTATGCAGTGTTGTCGAGATGCAAGGCGCAGTGCAAGGCGCAAAAAGCTTAATGTGCGCAAGGCGCAAAGCACAAGTGAGGCGATGCGCCTCACTATAGTGAGGCGCAACTATTTTTTATTATTGCTAGTTTGAAAGATTATGAATAAGATAAAATCATAAGATACACAACAAAGGACATACAATAAATCAACAATTATCAAGAACAATAAAATAACAATATCAATGGCTCAATGCTACCAATATAACGTCATATATCAACAAGAAGACGTAAATAAGATATGTGATTAATACTACAGCTAAGAGAGACGGAGACCGAGAGATAGAGACAGAGAGAGACATATACAGAAGAAAGAGACAAACATAGAAAGAGAGAGATGGAGACAGAAACATATAGAGAGAGACAGAGATAGAGAGACACAGAGAGAGATGGAGACAAAGAGACAACACAGAGAGGGAGATAGAGACAGAGAGACGAAGATGAAGACAGAGACAGAGAGACGGAGACAGAGACAGAGAAAGAGGGATGGAGAAGAGAGATGGAGACAGAGAAAGAGAGACACGGAGATAAAGAGAATGGTGACAGAGAAAGAGAGATGAAGATGGAGACATAAGAGATGGAGAGAGAAAAAGCCTGAGGGAGAGAGAGCAAAAAGCCTGAGGAGAGAGAGCCAGAAAGAGAGAGAGAGAGAGATGGAGACACTGAGTGAAGAGAGGGGGAGAGAGATGGAGAGAGAGATGACCAATTCGTCGAGAGAAGAGAGAGAGAGAGATGAAAAGAGAGATCGTACCAGGCTACCAGCGAGGGTGACGTCGAGACCAGCGACGGGCAATGGCATCGAGACCAGCAGCGCGAGGGCGTGTGAGGCGGCGCCGAGGGCGATCGCAGTCAGTGCCCTAGCTCGAGCTATTCCTTTTTTTTTCTTCTTTTTTTCTATTTTCTTTTTTTCTTTTATTTAATAGAAGCGGGTTGACCCGACCTCGCCCTACAAAATCATAAGCGTTCAGGGCGATCGCCTCGCGCCTCCAGTGAAGCGCACGCGAGGCACGTTTGAGCGCGCGCATGGCACTGCTCGCGCACCTCTCCGGTGATGCAGGGCGCATTGTTGCGCCTTGCTTCGCCCCGCGCTTGAGGCGCATCGCCTCGATCGCCTTTGAAGCGCACACGAGGCCGTGTATGGTTTTTTCAAATTTTAATTTAGGAACGCTTCTTACGCATGCCTCGATCGCCTTTGATGTAGTATGCTAAAGTTTCTCTTGTACTCATTATGGCCGAAAAGACCATCTATCGAAATTTTGTTAATAACAAGTTAAATATGATCAATAAAAATACTTGGGTTCCCAATAGTAATTCCCAAGGACCCAAAAAGATTGGGTATCAAAATCAACACTCTATTTTTATTAATGCAGGCACACACCAAACTTTCAAGATGTAGGGAACGGTGGTACCTTGATAGTAGTTGCTCAAGGCACATGACTTGAGATATCAACAATTGTGCAACACTATCAATGTCAAAAGAAGTGGTACCATCACTTTCGGAGATGATTCAAAAGGATACATCATTGGTATAGTAATGTTAAGATAGGTACATCTCTATTATTGAAAATGTTGCTATAGATAATGGTTTAAAGGATAAATTTATTAAGTATAACCAACTTTGTGATAAAGTTTTAAAGTTATTTTTGATTCTACTTCTTGTATGATAGTAGTAGTAACCATACTTGCATATTTTTCGGTTTTAGAGAGAACAATGTTTATATTATTAACTTGCTTAATCTTGATTGTAATGCTAAATGTCTTTTGGCTTTAAAGAAAGAATTTTGGCTTTAGCATAGAAGACTAGGACATGTTTCTTTGATCATCTAGCCCGTATTAGTTCTAAGAATCAACAAGAGACATTCCTAAATTGAAATTTGAAAAATACCGTTTATGTGATGCATGGCGACTTAGTAAACGAACAAA